>VXCM01008760.1:0-15438 GCA_014773175.1 Lucifuga dentata
TTTTTTTTTTTTTTTACTTTTATATCATCTTCAGTGCCAATATAGTGCCAATATAGCCATTTAGGAAAAGGGTCTGTAAAGGGCCTCTTACCTGTGTTTGCCCAGGAACCCCCAAATCATCTAGTCCTCAAGCATTTTTTGTACATATGGTAAATTACACTAAGTGAACAGTTACAGCAAGAATTCACTGTGAGAACAATTGAGAATAAACCCGTGATCTTTGTTACAAGGTGTCTTTAATGCTTATTATATGGATCCAGTGGTAATTCTGCTTTTCTGTTATTAATCATCATCCCTGTCGATATCTCTACATATTCTTTGACTGTGGGAAACTCCCATCAACCACCTGTTGCAAAATGTAATATAATGACATCTCCCTCTGCTGGTCATGTATACTTATTACATTTTCACAGAAGACAGAAAAACAGGGTTTGTAGCATATAATCTGTTTACATGTACACTTCAGCTGAGCCATAGATTGATGTTTTGAATCAGGTTTCAGCAGCTAAGAGAATGAGGTGTAAAGAACTGTAAAATTAAATGTGTGTTTACTTTTGGCTTGTTGTTGCATCATTAACTTGTTTTATACAGTATAGTCTGCTTGCAGTGCATCTAGTTTATCCCTTTTCATTGGCAGTTCACTGCACACTAAATTTCAGTCACATTCATCCAGGCTCATCCAGGATTGCCAAGATGAGTATACATTATGCAAATTTAAATGTATGGTTGTAAAAATGTAGTGTACCCATAAAGCCCATTGGAGGATAAAGTCAAGTCAAAATGCAGCATTGCCAAAATGAGCAAATTTGCATGTTGTCAAGCTGCTGTCAAATCAAACTTTGTGTCATTCATTTGTCATTTGGGTTATTGTAACTAGCTTTGGAATCTCTTTACAAGAGAAGAAGAAAAAAATACATAGGTGTCTCAGTTGGGCGGTGGTTCAACAAGATAAAGAGAGGAAATCCTTATTTAATTTCATTTATTGTGATTTTTTTTTTTTTTTTNTTTTTTTTTTTTTTGTTTTTTTTTGTTTTTTTAATGGACAGTCTCTTTAACTTTAGTTCTCCGGCAATTTTGTTGATTTAATTCAATTCCCCTTTGTGATGTTTGTACATTTAATCACTGTTTGCAGAATATTTTAAATCTTTACCACATAACAAATGTTCCACCCAGGATGATAATGTCCTTATAAATAATGAGTAATTTACCAACTGCTTGTGTCACATCACTGCTGTTCACTAATGTCACTCTGTCTCTCCCTCCCTCTCTGTGTCGCTTCTTCTCACACACACAGTAACTTCTCTCAGTCAGGCTCATTATCCTGCTCCAGTTCAGTAGGTAACATTTTATTTTTCTTAATACCAGAAAGCTAACTGGCATTAATTATGTTTCTCTCTGTACATCTCTACATTTCTGCCATTATTGTATTTTAGTCCTATATTTAATATGATTAAGTAATTACTGGTAATTATAGTGAATGTGTTGTCTTCTCTATTACATTCTCTGTCATTCTTAGCAAAAGTAGTCTTTCTCTTTCTCTCTTTTTGAATTTGTTGTTATAAGTAATACTCCATTTGAAAAGTGTTTTTTTTTTCTTTCAATAATTCTGTCCTCCCTTTCATTATTTGACAGTATTTTCTACCGTACCCTCTGAACCAGTTTACCTCTGACAACACTCACTTTGAAATCTCTCAACATTTCATTTGCAGATCCATGGTAGCTTTTCTGGTCCGTCCTGTCCCATACTGAGTAAGTGCACAGAAACACATTGTGGTCTTCAACATCAACCAGAAAATGCTGTCCTATCTATCAGGGCTGGTGTTTCTCTCAGTGGTTCAACTCTGTATGGGAGACCAGGCTATGATGACGCCCATAACCGGTAAGTACTGATATAATACGATACGATACGATACGATATGATTTAAAAAAATCTCAGAATCATCTCAAAAATAAATATTTGAGGTATATTGTTTTTACATGGTACCAAGTCTCCAAAAAAGTAAACCAGACCTTTTTTTCATGAGGAAAAAAAAAAAAAGAAGAAAAATAAACAGACTTATGAGAAGGCTGGATTCTTCATGAAGATGCTATAAAAACCTTTCATTTGATAGGATTAGTGTATCTTTTAAGCTCAGTCAAGCAGTACTTTTGATTATGACCTCAAATCAAATGACTCCTTGTAATGTAAAAAAGTTCTGGTGATGTTAATCCACTCAGAATCAACCTGTCTGTGGCTCTATGTAGTTTTCAACCATTTTTGTTCATAGTTTTGGTTTTCTGGATCATCTGGTTGAGTTTCTCCAGTTCTCAACAACCATAAAATAATAAAATCAAACAACAATAAAAGTCGCTATGGTCTTAATAGTTACCAGATGTAGCAGCAAATCAGCTAAGTTGGTAACAGTGGCAAATACACAGAAAGTTGTTGACTGGGTACCGCAAAACAAAGTTTACTAACAATTCAAAACAACTCAAAGTTTTTACAGCAGCCTTACTTTTAAGAATATAACAGAGCATAACAATAAAGAGAAAAAGAGAAGTGCACCAGTATACAGAAGGGTTAACTTTTACGCTCCCTCTTGAAGGAGTTTTCATTGCCTGCAGTTTGACTTGAAGGCAAGGGCGTAGGTTTGGTTTCAACATTGGCAGGGACTTTCTTTTTTCCAGATCAGCAACATGCACAGTTGTGCTACACTTGCAGTGTCTTATGCTTTTCTGTGTCACACACACATAAAGAACTTGATTGTGTAAAATATTTTCTTTGTTCATTTGTGTATTTATTCATTATTTATGCATTTGTTATCTATGAAAACAAGACTTGTATGGCTTTTTTCTCATTTCTCCTATCGTAGGCCCCCTAATGGCTCAGATGCCAGCATCCACAATCTGTTTTCATAGGAGACTAGTGATCAATAAACAAAATTATTCGAAACAGTAGCCATTTAAACATATTTTTCAAAAATTTTGAAGGTTTTATTTCACTACTAAAAAGAATAATTTGATAGCATGGCAACAAAACAAAACAACAAAAACCTGGATCCATACCAATAACACTTCCAACAGGCTGCTAACTAGTGGCATTACACCATGACATTCAGCCGTACTGCTAAAATATGAATAAATTTGCATTCTTATAGCCATTATGAAGATAAAAGTCCTAAAAAAAAGATTCCATGATCAGTTTTTGTTTCTATTATTCCATTTCCATTCCATTTTAGAATGTATGCTAAAAGCAGCCAATCGGAACACTCGGTAATAACTTTTTATGAGCTTTGAATTGATTGACAAGGATTTTATCCAATAGGAAATGCTTAGCATTAAACTGACCAATCACATATCTTGGTGTGAAGTCATTTCACTGTGGCTATAAAAGCTCACCTGAGGCCTGCATCTCCACCTGCGGTGTCAAACTGCTGCTGCCAAGATTTTCCTCATAAAATGAATTTAAATCTCAAATCAATTACCAGTAATTTATTTCTGTCCAGTAAAGACTATTTAAATATATATGTGAATACAGTGAATATACTGAGCAATCAAACTTTTTGTATTGTGTGCATAAGATAGAAAAACATCAAGACAATTCAAGTAAACACCCATGACTGAGCATATTATGTCCCAACCAACATTAAAAACCAAACGTTCTCTGAATTCTGTGATGTTTATTAGTTTCAACTTGAATTATTTACCGCTTCAAATTCGCTGCTGTAAATTGCTCTCATAGATTCATCTCATGCAGTTTGACTGAAGGTTGCCAGATCAGCAGGTATCACAGAACACGCTGTCTCACCCAGTCAGAACAGTCGCTTTTTACAGAAAACACACAAACCAGGCAGCTCTGCATAGATCTGACCGGCTGGACTTAAAGCAACAAGATCTTTTGAGATCGCTACAAATTTTAGTATTCAGTAGCAGCTCAGTACTGGTAGGAACACATCCCTTCCGTCCCTACCTAAATCTACGCCCATGCTTGAAGGCAAGAGTCTTGCCTTTCCTGCAAGACAAACTGTAGGGCAATTCATTGTGCATTTATAATAATAATAATAATAATAATTAATTTATGTACCCTGTCAATACGATGATTCCATGCTGCAGCCTTGTTATGCAGAGTGAGTCATAAGGACTGCCTTAGTCACCTCTGAGAAAAAAGTAATTATTGGTGAGATGATGTTTCATGTGGCACAGTAAAGTTTGGTTTGGGAGTGTTTGAGATGCAGACATATCCAACAAGATCACAATCCAAATTTACGCAGCACCACTTTCATTTATTTTACTGTCAGCAGAAATAGTGGGTTTCTAATGGGCTAATTGCATCAGCCCATTAGAAATGACATGACATGATGTTGTTAACTTCTTTTTAAAAATACTAAAAATCATTAAAACACTTTACTATCATTAGTCAAAATACAGCTTTCTATTTCATTAAAGTACGCTTCTGTATATCAGCTCCTAAACTGATGGTCAAAATTTGGTTAGAGTAGATAGTTACATCATAGTACATTGACGATCTGTATTTTTACTAACATATTTTCTTGGCCATGTTTTGTTCTGTCCAATTAAAAAAAAAAAGGGTTGAAAACCAGAAATATTTTGATGTGATATGGTACAAAAAAAAAAAAAANAAAAAAAAAAAAAAAAAAAAAAATCAGATTGGTATTCAGTGAGAAATTTTTCTTCATGGTCTGATGGTAGAAGCTTGGTTTGGCAGAGAAATGCAACTGGTCTGGCAGCAGGAAACAAGAGTGTAGGGTGTAACGGGCTTTGATCTTTTGAATCTACAATATCCATGACAAATTTTCTGGTCTGCTCCAACCACCTGAAACAACAAAATGTTAAGATGAAGGAGTGCTTAAAAACACAGGAGGGAACATTTACAATTATTACATTATTAAACAGTTGCTTGTTATGCTGTTGTACTTGTGCGTGTATGCATTTGTATAAGTACTGTATGCAAGAAGTAGCTATTATGTATCCAAAACAGTAGATATTTCTCTATAAAAGTGCCTTGTCACTAGTTTTTTTTTTTTTTTTNTTTTTTTTTTTTTTTTGTTTGTTTTTTTTTGTAAATATGTATGCATATCATATATTTATGTCCAGTGAGCCACTACTGTACCATCACCCAAGCCCCATGCAGTCATGTGGAATTGAACCTGTTTACTGTAAATGATTATCTGGTTTAGTCAGCTTATGTATGTTCCATGTAGAAAGCGATCCTCTGCTGGATGACTGGTTTGAGAGGAGCCCAGATGATGCTGACATTCAGGAGGCAACTAGCAAAGCTATAAATACATTCAACAGACGTTGCAAGAGTGAGAAGTTATTTCAACTGGTCTCCATCATCTCTGCTGAGACTCAGGTCAGAGCCACGTTTTCAGACATAAAGAGGTCAGTTAAAGGGTAACTACTGATTTAACACATCAAATCAAGGACTGCAATTCTGAATTAAAAATACTCTGTGAAGTTGGGGGCGTCAGATTCACTAAGACATATAGGTCAGGCTTTTGTTTTCAAACTTGTATTCTTGAAAGCAACAGGAAGTAACATTTGTGATATACAGTAGAGGTGCAGTAAGTTTCCCTTTACAGCCACAAAAGCCTTTATACAGTTATTTTCACTTCAGATCAACAAAGTGAATTTGATGTATGAAGTGAGTGAAGACCCCTTTAACTCTACACTTATTAACAGCAACATTTTGTTTTATCTGTTTGCAGAATGCTTAACCAATAGAATTCTTTTAGAGGCTAAAATTACAGTTTGAGAACTGGTGGCAAAAATAATCTCATTGTCAATTTCATGTGGTTTAATGTATGACAGGAAATCACACACACTGGAGTAAATGAATTATTTGGCACATTACCATGTAAGCCAACAGTTGTAATAATACTGTAACATTTAATAATAATAAACTGTAATTTATATTGCACTTATCTAAACAAAGTTACAGAGTTTTTACAATGTAAAAGTGATCAGTATCTGCAACAACAGCAAAAGAAGCAGGAAATAAGATAATAAATATAATACTTTCTATTTTTGATTCTGTCATCTCATCAGGTGACCAACATGATCAACTACAAGATTCAGGTGATCATTAGAAAAACCAAGTGCATCAAGACTGAAAACTATGGGGTGGATTCCTGTGATTTGCAGAAAAAGGTGAGTCTATTGTGTGTGTGTGTGTGTGTGTGTGTGTGTGTGAAACCTCTCATAGCTCATGCTGCAGCAACATTTATGTCAATGCTTTTATCTATTTCTTTTTTTTAAATTCTGATTTTCCTCATTCCCAAGTAAAAATTCATAATGAAAGGTCATATTTCCTTATTATCTCATTTTGGTGTGCCTTGCTCAATTGCCACACAATTCCTTGATCACGATGAACCCAATCCATATATTTATAGATACAAACTAGAAAAAGTTGTCAAAAGCAAATCAAATAGTTTCCCATGAAAACTGTAATTGATATGCTTAATAGTTTGCACGCCTTTGTTGCCTTTGTTATTTTGAAACAAAATAAATAATAATAATATTAATAAGTACTTAATTCAATTATTTGGCAACTTATACATTTAGCATATCAAAATAATCAATATGGGGAGTTATGTTATCATGGTGTGTTAAAAATTAAACAAATTTCCCAATTCTTATGTAATTATTAATATTTATTCCTCTATAGGATCTGAGGTGCCATCTCTGGGTGACATTTGACCCCTCAGACAACAGTCTTGAGCTTCAGGATAGTTTCTGTGAGCAGATCTCCACCATCAACCCACCCCAATCCATCTAAGTAAACTCACATTCAGCTCATCAATAAGGAATCTTTTACTTTCATTACAAAGCAATACTAAAATCTGAAGTTTAACTCTACAGTTTTGACTATCACTAAAATTTTGACACAATTTGAATGGTGTTTTGTAAAAACTATTCTGCAGCTAATTTGAATTAGTGGACGTGTGGTTTAGTGGATGAAATGCAAACAACCATGACTTTGAAACAGAAATTTCACAAGCCAACTTTTTTTTTGTTGTCAATTTCTTTTCTTTTTCTTTTCTCAGTTTCTTTTCTTTTTTTTTAGTACAGCTTTTTTTTTTTTTTTTTTNTTTTTTTTTTTTTTTTTGGATGGCAAATATACAAGTCACATTGAAAAAATAAAGTTTACCAAGTATGTGATGTGATGTTATGGGTTTTCCTATCTTTTTCTGAAGTTGAAACATGTTTTAAAAAGAAACTTTACTGCAATAAAGTAAAAAAAAAAAAAAAAAAAAAAAAAGAAAAAAGAAAAACAGTCACCCTCATTAATCCACTTAGTTGTATACTCACTGCATTCATGTAACTTACTGATCCTGATCAGAAATGTCGTCCCTCTGTCCAATCCTGTCCAATCTGCACAGAGGAATCTGGAATTGGAGTCGTAGTCTCTTTCTTACTTATATTTCATGTAATATTTCTTAAAGTAAAGCACAAAATCCTACCGTCATCAAGATTATGGTGTTTGACTCAAACAGTTTTTTTTTATGATTTTATGTAAAAACTTTGTCTCCCTACCATTCATCTTTCAAACATTCTCCCACCCACACAAAGTTCAATTAATCAAATCAGAACTGAATGTCATGATTTGAATGCATTTTACCAGATGTGAAAATAAATCTACAAAAGACAGCCAATTCTGTCCTGAGCTTGTGAGTACTTGTACTCAAGTACTTGTAAGATTGTGAGAAAGTTAAGAGAAACTCGTACTAAAATAGTTGTATTCAATGGCACTGTCAGGGGTGGTTATGATGAAAATGATTGGTCATCCCACTGTACACCACTGCAGAACTAATGAGGTGCTGAATTACTTTTGTATGAACACAAAATTCAGTCGCTTTTTCCAAACCTTTTTTTTTTAATCCAGTTTGTAATTCAAGTTTTCTGCTCCACCATAAAAGTGGCCATTGCATATCTGTTTAGTCATTTTCAACTGACTTGCACAGAAAAAAGTATCAGCTCAATACAATGAAATGAAAGCTAGTCAACTAAACAGAGAATTTGCATTTTTGAATTAAATTTTCTAAAAAATAAATAAATAAAGTTATACAAACTGCTTTAAAAGTCCCATTGCATATCTTTAACTTCCATAGCCTGAAATTCTTATGAGCTGTATATTTTTGAAGTGGTACCCCAACATTTTTGCTGACCCCATCTCTAAATATTTCCTATAGGTGCCACTGGATGTGTGGTGACATTACTGAGTAGAGTTAATCAGAAACTCAAAGATCTACAGATGGTAGATAAAAACAAGAAAATATACGTCAGATAAGGGCCGGCCCAAGACTTTATGGGGCCGTAGGCAAGTTTTTTGTTTTTTTTTTACTTTTACTTTTTTACTTTACTTTTTACTTAATCTTGACTAAAACATAATTTCAAACCATTATATGCATAAATTTCATGTTGTATTATTAGTTCTGTGCTGAATAAAACTGCATTTTATAACACAAGTGAGTGTCTATGCACATTGAACTGTGCTGCTGCTTTACACTTATAGTTAAGATGTAACTCATTAACATATAGATTTTGTTACATTTCTGCAGCTCTTGAACTTATTTACCACCAAGGAGAGTTCACTTTAGTTTCACCTTGACATTGGGGTCCTCGAGCGGCCATGGGCCCTAGGTGACCGCCTAGTTTGCCTATGCCATGGGCCGGACCTGCTTCAGTTGTTCATACCCTACAATACAAACTTATGGAGCTAAGACAAAAAAAAAAAAAAAAAAANAAAAAAAAAAAAAAAAACAAGGAGCCAGTGTGGGCTCCTTGGTGTAAGTGGATAAACATCACATGCCAAATGGAAACTTTATCCTTTAATAAAACAACCAGTAGCCATTTAGTCTCTTTTAGTCATACGTCAGAGGAAAATGTGTTTCAGAGCCTGGTAACATGAGGCTTCCTACAGGGAGCTTCGTATTTAAACAACCCAGAGGGCACAACTCAGTCTAGGGCATAATACACTATTATTTCACTATTAGCACGGCTGTACTTTCCACTTGTAAGCAGTTCTCTGTTGTGTTTGTGTGTCTGTATGTGTGTGTTTGTGTGTGCATGTCAGACAGAATGAGAGGATACAGCATGTGAGTGTCATTATAACTTGTAAATGATAATACTTCCCTTATTCAGAATAACAAAAAGAAACTTCAAAGTGTCAGGAATTTTCTTTTCTTTTTTAATAAACATATTTAAATTAAACTGTAAAAACTATAAAGAAACTATAAATACAAACCATAAACAGGAAAAACATGAGACAAATTAATTTTTGATAAGGAGTCTAATTAAAAGAACGATTCCATGACACATGCTGGTCCCCGAATCCAAGACATAACTTTACATTCTGCTTTGATATACAGTTATTGACAGGAGCATCTTGCAGCAATATTGTATGTAATAGTAATTGTATGTATTTAACAGTTACCAAATAGATTTTCTTTTCTGTCTGGATGTAGTACAGACTGTGGTGAACGACGTTTTACTGTTGTGATTTTATGTGTGTGACACTTGGCTGTCAGACACTGGTCTCAATGTGAGGAGTGGCCTTACAGCTCAGGACATGAGACAGGAGTCTGTGCTGGTGGTGGTACCTGACACACACACACACACACACATACACACACACACACGCACACACACACACACACACACACACATTATTAAAACTTTGCCGCCATCATCTGGCGTACAGCTGTTACTACACTGATTTTGTTTTACACTTAAAAATTCCAAATAGACCTCATTTATCTTTTAAGTAGTAGAACACTTTCATGTAAATTGATAGGTGTTGTAGTTTTTTTTTTTTTTTTATNTTTTTTTTTTTTTTTTAATCTTCAGAGTTAAGATTGTGTATGTACTAACTTGTTAATGACCCTCTGTATCTCTCTGTTCTCCTCCTCTCTGAGTTTTATTAAAACCTGCTCCAGGATTGGAAGCTCCAAGTTCAGGTACTGCGCTACCTGAGGAGAGGTGAGGTNGGAAGAGAGAGGAGAGGAGAGTGCTAAAGTACAAAGTAAGACCAACACCAAAACTTGCTGTTTATTAAAGGTGTTTTTTTCTAAATACTTTCAGGATGGTACACTCACATCATTGCTGACTTCCTCTTCCTCCATGTCCATTAAAAAAATCTTCATGATGTCATCAGAGGGACCCTGCAGAATTCGTTCCCAGAGGGGTTGGTCACTATTACTCAGCTTTCTCTTTTCTGGACAACAAACACATTCAACATGTATCATGTATGTACAAATGCATCAGTGTTGCATTTTACTTATTCGTTTATTTAATTTACTGTGTGGCTATAGAACACAAAGCATACCTCCACTCTGATGAATACAATATAGAGCAAACTCCTGGGGATCATTCTCTATCTGTAGAACAAACAAAAGAATGCTCAGTTCTGTTGGACAATGAAAATTTGAGCTGTGATTTTTCCCTTCAAAAAGTGCCATGTCATATTTGATAGACAAATTCTTCATTTGACTGATTCATTAACTGCTGGCAGCAATGTAAATCAGGCAAATTGATTAAGGGTTGAAGTACTAAGTCGTTTTAGCTTGTAATGGAATTATTTTAAAGGAATGGTTTGCATTATATGATTCAATAATTGGTAGTTATTTAATGTGTAAGATGATCAATTAAGTAGTACATTTGCACAAATTTGCTTTATGATGTAATTTATCACCAAGTCAAAGCTTTTTTTTTTTGCGATAATCACCTGTTCATTATCAAGCTTAATATACACAGTATAAATGTATAGCAGAAGTCAGAGGTCACCTGGCAACCCACTCAGGACATAATAAGTTTTCAGCGGCTCAAGAACACTTTCACTTTTTGTGGATGTCTGGTTTTGAGAAAGCTTCTTTAATCACACAGCATGCCATGCTCAATTATCCAGCAAATGATGCTACATTAATCTGTACATTAAACAATACAGCATCTCATATCTGCTTTTTATGCTGAGTGACTTTTGACCTTTTGTGGTCTTACTAAGTGACATTTTACCTGTTTTATACATCGGTGAGATTTGTTATGTCTGACAGGTGATCATTCATTGGAACTCACCTTGAACTTGTTTAGTAGCTGTTCAATGACCTGGTGGGTGGTCATCCTGCTGGAGATACGGACTTTAGTTGGAGTACCAAAGGATGGAGTGAAGATAGAGGTCTGCAGAGAGATGGGAGAGAGAGAGAGAGAGAGAGAGAGAGAGAGAGAGAGCAACATATGTTTGAGAAACTGAAAATAAAAAAAAAAAAAGCATGATGAGGGAGGGATGCTAATCAGAAGCTTACTTTATAATTGTAAAAATGTCCATTGATAGAAAAACGGTGTTGTCTCTCCCTCTCTCTATGTCCTGCCGACTTAGCCCTGCCCCTCCTCCTCTTAACCAATGAGGCATCACTCATACAGCGAAACAGGTTTGACTCCGCCTCCAGCTCTGGGTTCTTCTTCCTTACAGGACGCAGCGTGCTGGTCTCAAAAAAAGCAGGTGCTACAAGACATGAAGAAACAACTGATGAAATGGCTGTCAGACCGAATAGCACTTTAATACCAACAAAATATGTAAATTTAATTAGATTAGCCAAATAATGATCAATGTGTTTCAAAAATATCCAAGGATGAAATAAGATATGATAACATATACTGTACAAACTGCTTCAGGAATTAAAATTTTCCAAGAAATTTTATGACCTGGAAATTAAACAATATATTTTAATGTGCAAATTTAAACATTTGGTGACTATATAATTATCTTGAGCATGAAAAAAAAACAAAAAACAGACCTGGTAAAGGACTGTTCACTCCCATTTCCTGTGGTGTCTCATCTATCTGGTGAAGGTCATTATATTCTCCCCATCGCGTCATACCCCTGAGAGAGAGAGAGAGAGAGAGAGAGAGAGAGAGAGTGTTTTGAATAGTATGGTTGTTTCTGTAGCAGAGTATCAGTACTGCACTGTTGTTGTGACTATTGTGTTTCCAGAGTCAAAAAGCTCAAGGCTGCACATCAGAAAGCCCTGGTTACATTACTGCTAAGCTGGATCAGTTACAATCTCTGACTGGTGCCTTTCTGACTCTGTCACTTTGTCAAACAAAATTAACTACATGTCCTACAGCTAGAACTTGTCCTGACTCAAGTTGTCCAATCAAAAGAAAGAAAAATCCTTTAAAAAAACACACACACACGGGGATATGTTACACATATCTCCTTGCTCTTTTGATTTAGCTATTTGGAAACCTTTGCATTGTGCAAAAAGATACTGATACTTCTACTGTCCCTTGCTGCAGGACCACTGTGCACACTGATTGTAAACGGGTCATTTTAAAGAGCAACTTAACCCCTCTTTCAGCTTGACCACATCTCTTTCATAGATTCAAAAAAACTATTCGAACACTGAAAACAAGTGGCTGGACCACTATGCGCCATTCCAAATCAAAGTAATGATGATACTGATGTGTACAGTAGGGGCATGGAGTACAAGGAGTACATGGTGTAAATCAAGTTTATCTTCAACCAGACTAGCTGTTCTTTTGCCTGTGTTATTTTAGCTACACCTGCTTGGATGTTTAGAGTATTTTCATTCATGGCAATTTGGATATTTCTAATTTTTTTTTTTTTTTTTTTTTTTTTTGTATATTGAACTATAGGACACATAATGATACTTTCCTCTTTCACCTTGCTAAGCAGAAAGCAAAGATGCTCTTTTGCTAGTTAAGTCAAAATGCATTCTGGGAATCTATAATTAAAATAGATGTAGGCAGGACAGCTCAATAAATTACAGTGTTTCATCACAAAATAGCTACTAGAATGCTTTAAAACCTTCCAGCTTGATGGCTTTGCAGTATTGCAGGCTGGAATTTTACTTCAGATTCTGATTTACTTTTTATTTGTCATACTGCTGAAAACAACCTCTTGTGTTCGAGTGGGCTGATTGGACTGGTGGGATTGGGTGCAATCAGAGGAGCGATAGGAAGGGTATGTTTGTCGTCCTGGATTTTGAGCCTGATGGGTCTCCGTACTCCCCAGGAGATATTCAGGAAGCCTTCAACTACCACCTCACCATCATCGCTCTGTTAAGAGACACAGATACAGACCTATATGGTGTATAGTTATACACTCATGGATTCCACCACCACAACACTGGGCGATTAATTGGCTACACATTAGCTTAAGTGAATTATGAGTTTCCTTCAGATATCAGGAAGTGTGGCTTTTTAAATGAAAAAGTAAATATTTATAGAAGACAGATGTTCATGTTCTTTCTTTGTTGCTTTGTAACATGAATGGATTGTGACATTCCTGAAGACAATCACATCACAAAACAATCTAAATTAATGTAAAAATAAAAAGGAGAATTATTCAAGACAGCAGTGATTTATTTTTAAATATGAAATGATAACCACAGTCATTGCTCAGTATTCATACTAATACATCACATTAAGAAGAAAATAATCAATTATGACTAAAAAAAATAAAAAAATAAAAAATAATACCTGATAGTAACTGAGGTGCAGTTGAATCTGGTCCTTTAGGAAACAGTTGTAGGTATTCAGCAGTGACTGAAACTCTGCTCTGAAATTAATACAAAAAAGAAACAAAACAAGATGACAAACTAAAAACGATGTTGCTCAACATAACACAGAGAAGCACAACACAAGATATTCATGGAACATGTATTCTCACATTTTGGTCATTAACGTTTCTGTTATATTTGACCACCAAGACCATTAACACTCATTCCTGTTTGGAAGGACTTATCTTTGACTTTTGCTTTGTTAGATTTTAGACACTCTCTTTCTCTCTCTCTCTCTCTCTCTCTCTCTCTCTCTCTCTTCATATATATATAATTTTTGATCTATTTATGTCATGCAGTGGTACTCAATAGTTGCTGTATTGAAGTGAACCAGTCAATTACAAAAAGCAACATGGGCTGTGAAAAAAAAAGTTTCATGACAAGATTGTTTTTCCTTTCAGTGATTTTACTTTAAATAAAGGCTCTATTTTTGTTCATATTTTGAATGAAAGATCAAGATTTTAAACAATGAAATCTTGTTTTTATTCACAGCCCTTTTTGCTTTTATTTGCCAAGGATGCCAATATTTGTGGAGGGCACTGTAGCATATTTCTTGAAATTCTAACTTTCAAACTAGAATGAAGACTGAAGTACTTTTAAGCAAAACACAGCAGTCTTTTAGTAACCCACCTGGACAAAGTTCTCCCATCTCCTGCGTGGATCACTGGGAGGTGAGTTTCTTTATTCATGTCTGATCCCATCAACTACTGCAGAAAGAGGAACGTGAATTTTTATAGTGTTTCATTTACTGGTTGGTTTGGTTTGTTTTCACAGAAAAAAAAAAAAACCCCAAAGGACCAAAATACGTCAACAAATGTCACGTGACAACATTCGCTCTGCTCATTGGTCAGAAAGGTCTGGGGGCGGAGCAACAAATTCAAAACCGGAAAAAGTTTACTGTGCCACTACAGCTTATGCTGAGTTCAAGTTAACTCGTAACTCGGAATGTTCCAACCTTCTACTTGAAAAAATGTATTGGAAAGGCACTTGAAGTCAGAGCTCCAACTTGGAAACTCAGACCAAAATTATCTACTCCGACTTCATGAGTATGACGTCACTCGACATGGCAGTGCCCGTAGAAGCAAGCTTTGTCACTGTAAATAATCAGCTAACAGCCGAATAAAGTAGTTTTTTTTCTTGTATGACATTGAAATAAAAAGGTCAAAATGTATTGCCAAGTTAACTATAATAATAACAGTAACTGTATAATAACAGTTTTCCATTAATACGTAAATGTAAATAATTTCAGAACATTAACTTGTCTGCACAAATGTTTAATATCCACTGTGATTAATATGATTGTAACAAAATCCAGCCAAACACGTAGTCTAACTTTACTTTAGTTAGTATTTATTTCTAAATTTATTTAATCTTACAATATTTATTGGCATTCAGTCATGCTGGGAAATTCCGACATTCCACCTTAACTGGAACGTAGCATAAATAACATGGAACAAAAACGGAATTGGGATATTTTCCTAATCATAGTCACCATTTCATCAATATACAAGAAAACTGTGACAGCAGAAGCTGGACTGGACTTCAAGACAACATCTGAAAAACCACCTGTTGCCTCATATTATGTGAAGAAGATGTGCGACAGGAGAATGGAGGCTTACTGAGCTAATACAACCCCATGCTAACCTTCAACATGTTTATCTAAAGATGTTAGGTAAGTTTGATATTTACGACCATTTCATAGCATTAATTTTTTTTTCGTTTTGCATCCATTTCTATATGCAATGTCTAATTAAATGTATAGTTTAATGTAAGGTAATGTTAATGTTTTTTTTTTTTAACCAGAGTTGTAGTGAACAGTTCACCACGCACAACTTTTCAGCTTTTTTTTTTTTTTTTT
>VXCM01008761.1:0-15822 GCA_014773175.1 Lucifuga dentata
AGAGAGAGAGAGAGAGAGAGAGAGAGAGAGAGAGAGAGAGACTGTCACTGGTAAGGTTCTTCTGAAACTAAGTCCATTTACTGAAGTATATTACTTAAGAATTGGTGTTTTCCTTGAGTATTACTACTTTTACTATGCCTTACATTTCAAAGGGAAATATTGTACTTTCTGTTTCACCAAATGTTTGTAACAGCTGTTGTAGCTAGTTTACACATTCCGATTTTACATTCAACATGGGATAAACTTTCTTTGATCATCTTCTTCTTTTCCTCCTTGACTTCATCTTTCCTTCTTTCCACATTTCTTTTCTTATTTTTTTCCTACCTTCTTTTCTTCCTTCCTTCTTTGCCCTTTCTTTTATTTTCTTCCTCCTAACTTTCATTCTTTAGCTGATCAGAAAGTATGAGTACTTTCACTTTTGATACTTGAGAACCTTTTACTTCTAACTTACTTTACTTACTTTTGTAAATATTTGAATGCAGAAATTACTTGTAATGAAGTGATGTCATATGATAGTACTACTTTTACTGATGCAAAGAGCTGGACTACTTTTTCCACCACTGCCTACTGATAACTTGCTCTTTCTCCTTTCACTTTCCCCTCCTCTCTCTCATTATCATTTCCAAACCTCATTTTATCCCTTCCCCACATCCCTTTATCCATGATTCTATCCAACATCTTCTTTGCTGTTCATTAAAGATCTCTGCCCATCATTCAGCCACACATACCTCTCACACAGCAACAGCCCTTCACCGCTCCACTTCTACATGTCAGTCTCCCTCTAATGATCCAGGAACTGGACCAACCACTAACATGATAACCTCCTCAGCAGCTTCCATGGTAACCACCATGGTAACCCCAGCTGAACCACCCATCATCACCGCCCTGACTACACCCCCTGCCACAGCTCCACAGGAAATGTGACCTCTGGACTTTGAAACTTTGATGAAGTCATGGAAACTTCCCTTATCATATAGGGAAACTTCCCTATATGATAAATCATCATATACTTCCTGAGGAAGTATATGATGACTGTATATCAGTCAACTCAATATCAGTCCTGAGTATATGATGACTGATATTGAGTAGGAACAACAATGAGATGGAATTACATAACAGAGTAGAAGAGCAGGTAGAGAAGAGTTATAATAGCTGATAATAAGAAAGGAGAAAGAGGAAAATGAGAAAAGGATAATATTTTTCTCTGGTGATAAGCTTATTTTTGGACACACTTTATCTGCAGACATATGAACATAACATACACATACATTCATGTTCACATGTTCATGAGAGGATAAGCTTGCTAATTAGTGTTCAAATCCCCAAAGCAATCTCTCGATGCATTTCTATTCTTGTATGGTATGGCTCAGCCAACTGATACATACTGTATATTTTGTGCAGATAGTACAGCATCCAGATTTTATTACCAAACTCCTTTTTCTCTCAATCCATCTTCCGGCCTCTCTTATTAAACATCACTGTTCCTAAATGACACTGAACAATTGACAAATTACAAATCTCACTCTCACATTCGAAATAACATATTAGAACCAAAATCGCCAGTGAATGCAAATTTAGACAGGATGTGGAGGGTTTCTATAAACTGTCCACACCAGCAAAACTTCACTCTTAAATAATGTTTTTTCTTGCTGCTCCACTTTATCATTTAGGCTGATAAGAGGAAAACATTTTAAAATACAACAGTATTAAGCACTAGTTCATTTTAAGTATTTATCCTAATTATACAAATTGCATATTATACAATTATACAAATAGCATATTTTTACTTTTTCAAGATGCCACTCAGATGCTACTCCTATTTGATTAGATTGTGTACATTTTATTACATGACATCTGTATAGCTTTGTGGAGAAACTGTGATGTTGTGTGTGATATTTGTATTTTTAGATTATGGCTAGCTTGTCAGTCATGAGTAATGTGGCTGTTCAGTGTCAGTGTTTTGCAAATGTATTGTGAGCTTTGAACAGACAGTTGATGATCTACTTTCTGTGTTTTTGTGTTGACTTACTGTGCACATTGTTTATTATTGTTTATTATTTATGGGTTCCCATTAGCTCCCACCTCAGTGGTCACTAATCTTCCTGGAGACCACAATTTTAAAATACAAAAATTGATAAGCAAAAATAAAATAAATGAAGTCATTCAAAGAACACAAACTAACTAGCATAATAATAATTCAGATAAAAATAGAAATAAACATCCATAGATTCATCACTGGATGTTAGATCTCCTCTTACACCAAACTGATCATCAATAGCTACACAAACAATATAAGCCACATCAGCCAAACACGATCTAGAAACAGCAGTATAACATCAATCAAACAATCAGCCACATTTGTATTTTAAGTATCTTCCCACTTGTTTCTTAAAAATATAAAAATATATATTTATTTGTTGTGTAAGGTATGCTGGAAGTCCATTCCATGCCACAAAAGACCTGTGAATAACTGTCACATATCGTGCGTCACATGTGTGGCAACCTTGTAGATGCGTTTGAGCACATATGTTTGTGGTTGTTTTGTACGTGTCTGTTTGCTTTGTGCAGATGCCATGATACTGGCAAATACAAAACACTGACATACCGGTGCTCACAGCAACATGTGTTGTTGCCATATTGTTGGTATTATAGTGTTATATTTTTCCTCAGTCACCGATTTATACGATTTCTGATCATGCAGGCAGCATAGTACCTCAGCTGGCACAGCTTTCCTTGGCTCTGGCTCAATGGAGTCTGCACTTATGCTTTTATATGGGGGAGTTTGAACAGGATTTAATGAAGCAAACATCTTCTCTTCTCCTTTAATCCACCAACAAATCCTATTTAAATGGGTTATTATCAGGAGATTGTAGAGAGGAAACAATCAGTAAAAGCTAGCTACAATCAAAAGCAGTCTCATCTAATGAATAGAGCATAATACAACATGTTATTCAGAAAACCATGTATCATTTAGACAATGCAAACTGTTGGTAGTGATATGAATGAATGTGCTTTTCTCAAAAATTTTCATCTGCATTAAAAAGAACTTATGAGTCAAATGAAGTGAAAAGAAATCATCTGGTGAATACAATGAGCAAAGGCAATGGCATTAAAAGTAATGAAATCAGATTCTGCATAAAGATAAATGTGAAGGCTTTTCACAATGAAAGCTTTCAGATGCAAACACAGGAAACACATTGGTTTCAGTGTTGCATATTTTTGTCAGCTTCAGATGCATCAGTGCTGTTTATTTGGTATATTTGCTGAATTAATTTAAGAATAAAATGACGTGATTATGATGTCAGCTTTCTGTTCCATTATCTGTGTCTGTTCTCTCTCTCTCTCTCTCTCTCTCTCTCTCTCCCCCCCCCCNTCCCCCCCCCCTTGCTGGCCTCAAGATGTGGCAGTTTGAGCAAACTATCAAACTTCAATTTTGTCATTTTGAACTGAAAATTCAATTCAAATGATTATCACTTTTAAACAATGAACCAAATGAGGGTTTTTAGAAAGCCTTGATTCCAAATCAATTTCCCATAAAACATAAGACATAAGAATGATGTCTTTGTAAGAGCCAGTTGAACATTGTGTTGTGGAGGTGTGCACCATTTGAATTCCAGGCAGCAATCCAGTGACAACAGGTGTCCAATTATACCATCGTGCTGATGATAATCATAAAGCTAAAGACCATCAACACAATTTCTGGCTTAGAAAAGCATTATTTTTTCCTTTTATAGATGACCCTCATAATATATCAACCCATACTACTTACTAGGAGTTATGTTATAAGGCTTATATGTATAGAATCTGCTTTAAAATTGAAAAAACACAAAGATGTATTGCAGTGAAGCACTGGCATTCCAAGTGGTCATGACAGTCTTTGTTTTTCTGGAAGTCAACACATTCTTTACAAATTTTACTAACTGGCACACAATTACAAGAGCAAATAGGTGAATTAGAGCTGTAGTGTTTTCTCCACCCACACAAACCCCAGGTGACTGAATGGAACCGTTATACACTTTCTGTATGGCTAATGTCAGGAGTCATCAGTCCTCCAATTAAAGCAATGAATTGTTTACTAACTTGACTAACACTCTGTCATGTTGCATTCATTAAATTTGCCAAGCAGGGTATGTTTTGTTTTGGCTCCATTTATTTGCCTGTTACTTATTAACAGGATATCTCAAAAATATGTTAAAACATTTAACTAAAAATTTTAATTGAAGATTTGGCACATTTCAGCCCTACTGCAAAGCAGGGCCAGAAATTTGACATCCCAGTTTGATTTAGCTTGGCTCAATTACACGCATGATGGAGAAAGAAGCCCGATGCCTGCTCAGCATGATCAGTACAGTTTGGCACTATGATGGAATCTGACATGACAATTTCAAGATGTCTAAAACTGCATTTTAATGCAGATCTGATCCAAATAAAGATGAAGAATTTCTATACATTTTTGGTTATTAAAATAACAATTTTAGAGGCTTATGCAGCCTTGCTCTCTGAGGGATGTGGCTATGTGAGATGCAACTTACTTTAGCATATGGTTAAATTCTCGAACTTGATCATTAATTCAATGCTCCCAAGTCTTGCTATAAGATTATGATTGACATAAGGGATATGTCAGTCAAATGGCCATCGAAGCTTGTTAAACACTCCCCTGCAGAAAGTATTTTCTCTGTACAAAGACATTAAGCTTTCCTCCTGGGGTTTAACTGTCACACAGGATATCTATCTTCAGAGAAATGGACACAGTGACTGTTTGCTCAACTTGAAAGAAGCTAAAAAAGAGTGGGAGGCCTTCAAGACTCTATTGCCTTTATCCCATTGAGAATATTACACAAAGCGAAATTATTATAATGTAGCAAGGCAAAGAGTAGAGTGCTGACACCAACCTAAGACCAACACACATAATCAAGGCTGTAGCTCACCATTACCGCTACATCCAAAGCCAACCATTAGCTAAAAATGCAATGTTATCTGCAAACATTTCAGTTACGAGCGTATACCAGTTTACAAGCCTTGGTAGCTCTTTCTGATGGCTGACATTTCACTGTCTGCCTTTTGGCCGAGATCATGGTTTGAATTTCCTTTTGTATAGTGTATCTGATCTGCGCTGCTTTTCAGCTTTTCCTCCATCATTTAGTGTCTTCCATTACATCTGAAACAGCTATTCAGAAACAGCTATTCCCTTATTGGCAACACATTAGAGAGGTCAGCGGCAGGCATGTCAAAGTTGAATTTGGTTGAACTTTCTCACACACACACACACACACACATATATACAGTACAGTGCAGCTGATAAATTACTACTACATAAGTATCATTTTGGCCAGAAAGAGGTGATAGCATGTGACAAACCATATTATCTATATTCCTACGTTACAGTAACTTAGCAGCATCCTGCAGCTATAGAGAGGATGAAGGATGAGATCCAATTTGCTAACAATTTCACAAACAGTTTATAAGGTGGAACTGCGTGTACCTCTATTACATCTAATAGAGCTTTCAAAAACTTTATAAAAAGATGTGCTCTCATTGTCCAACATGTAGATGGATGTACTTTTACTTGTGAGTTTGAAATTCAGAAAACCCTTCCAGCAGATTGTGGATAAGGACTAAAGATTTAAAAAAAAGAAGTGGAAATATTATAGGTAGAATTGAATTGCATAGAATTTCTGTCAATGACAATGCAAACTGGCTTGGAATTATTTTTATGATGGTTTTACTAGTATTACTGTAAATAAGCATAGTCCTTTTTGCAAATATAGAGTAAAAGCTCGAAACAACTCATGATTTTCCCCTGAACTATATCTTATCTTCTTAAAGAAAGGGATGTTGCCTGGGCTAGGGCAAGAAAAACTAAAACTCAGCCTGACTGGCTATTTTTTCAGAGAACTCCAAAATCATTTGCTATCAAAAAAGTTAAATCTGACTTTTATCTGTCAGAAACCACAAAAAAAAAAAAAAAAAAAAAAAAAAAAAAAAGTAAATGATCCAAAGAAGTTCTGGATATTGATCAACTCCTCAGCTGGAAATGTAGCCCCTTGCGATCTCTCCCCTCACATTGTTAAAGATCTTTATGTTGTGACAGATAGGACAGCTATGCTCAATTGTTTTAATGAGCATTTTATTTCTTCAGGATCATTATTTGAGTCCTAAATCCTAACCTACAGTAACTGGACTAAATGAACAAGTAGACCACTCCCCCTCTATTCTGAGCAACTCTAAGGACAAATTATTTTATTTTATTGGCTTGTCTAGACAAGCAATAAGCTGGTTTGCAACTACCTGTCAGCTAGCGTGTCAAAACTGTAGCGTTTTCCCTCGTTCTTTCTTACCATTTCAAAAGGGATACCTCAAGAGTCTGTATTAGGACCAACACTGTTTTCTGTATATGTATATCAGTAATCTCTAAGACAATTTATCAAAAGCTGTGCACCACTTCTATGCCGACGACACGATTATTTACTGCTCTTCATCTGTTGCACAAACTCCTGATATTTTGCAGTTTGCATTTGATGTTGATATATATGCAATCTCTTTTTCTATGTTCAGCTTTTGGTTGACCTCATGAATTTCATGTTTCAGAGCATCATTTTGCTAAATCAGTGCCTTTCCTTCTTTCATCATTGAAATTATTATGTCATTCAGGGAGACCTGCAATGCCATATTGTCTTGGCAGAGCTCATCAATTTCATGTTTCAGGACATCAGTTTTCTGGCTCATGACCTCATTTTCCACTTTCAGCTTTTGGTTGACATCATGCATTTGTTGGTTCAGAGCATCATTTTCTTGTAACAGCATCTTTCCTGCTTCCATCATTAAACCAATGCTGTCATTTACAGAGCCCTGTAGTGTCAAATTGTCTTGGCAGAGCTCATGAATTTCATGTTTCAGACCATATGTTTGCTGAACGAGTGCCTTTCCTGCTTCCGTCATTGAACTGATCCTGTCATTCATATGATACCGCAGTGCCATATTGTCTTGGCGGAGCTGGCGAGTTTCACGTTTGAGAACATTAGTTTTCTGGCTCATGACTTCTTTTTCCACCTTCAGCTGTTGGTTGACGTCATAAATTTCATATTTCAGAGCATTATTTTGCTGAATCAGCTCCTTTACTGCTTTCACGGTTGCAACAATCCTTTCATTCATATGGTACCGCAGTGCCATATTGTCTTGGTGGAGCTCATGAATTTCATGTTTCAGAGATTCATTTAGCTGAATCATAAACTCTTTCTGGACTTCCAGCTTTTGATCAACCTGCAGGTTTCCTGCTTACATCATTAAACCGATGCTCTCATTTACAGAGCCCTGTAGTGTCAAATTATCTTGGCAGAGCTCGTCAATTTTATGTTTCAGAGAATCAATTTTCTGGCTCACGACCTCATTTTCCAATTTCAGCTTTTGGTTGACATCTTGAACTTGTTGTTTCAGAGCATCATTTTGCTGAATCAGCACCATTAAATTAGCCCTTTAATTGTGAAACTGATGCTGTCATTTACAGAGCCCTGCAGGTTGTGAATATCATGTTTCAGACCATAATTTTGCTGAATCAGCGCCTTTCCTGCTTCCGTCATTGAATTGATCCTGTCATTCATATGGTACCGCAGTGCCATATTGTCTTGGCGGAGCTGGTGAAAGAGCATCAGTTTTCTGGCTCGTGACTTTTTTTCCACCTTCAGCTGTTGGTTGACATCATAAATTTCATGTTTCAGAGCATCATTTTGCTGAATCAGCTCCTTTACTGCCTTCACCGTTGCAACGATCCTTTCATTCATATGCAGTGCCATATTGTCTTGGTGGAGCTCGTGAATTTCATGTTTCAGCGTGTCAGTTTGCTGACTTGTGACCTCTTTTTCCACCTTCAGCTTTTGGTAGAGCTTATGGATTTCATATTTCAGAGCATCAGTTTGCTGGCTCGTGACCTCTTTTTCCACCTTGACCTTTTGGTTGAGCTTATGGATTTCAGGTTTCAAAGCATCTCTATCTTCTGTCAGTGAACTCAACTTGTCAGCAATTTGTAAACAGAAGATGTCGTTGTCTCAACAGAGGGCGCTGGTCTCATTCTGCAGGGATTCCAAAGTTAAACTCTCATTGTGGGGAATTCATTGTCCTTTCTCTTTGACTGTTAAACATATCAGTGTCTTTCTCAGTGCTTTGTGCCCTTATAAAGCTTTTCACAGAAGAAAACACATTCTGTCATCAAAATTATATTACATCATCATATGTGACATATCACATGGCATCACATGTATATGGAATCCTTGTGATACCACATCTATGTGCTAGGGCCAATAATGCTGTTTACAAGAAAAATATTAGTTTTATACAATTCCTATACTGAATAAGTTTGGATCGATGCTCTGGGCTTGAAGCAGCATTCTGTGCTAATGAGCTCGACACATGTTGGGCAATGAGCGATAGCGATTGAGAAATGTGTTTGTTGGTCCGGACACACGGCAGGCTTGCGTGCAGTTTCAGAACTGCGCTGAGAGAGCGACGGTTGCCATAAAAACAGACAACAAAGTCGGATTGGAAGTACAATGTAATCTGGCACCAAAACGCAATATACACCACCCTACCCAGTTTAAACATATATAAAAATATACAAAAACACAAAAACTTAAGTTTTAATTAAGTAATAATAATAATAATTAAGTTTCATGCTTTTATGAAAAAGTGAACACATCATCTCAAATTTGGCACATAGCACCTGGACTATTAGGGATGTAAATATCTCACACACCATTGTACATTGTGTGCTAAAGCTGAATGGCCATATGTGCATAGGCGTACCTGCTGGATGAGTTTCATTTATTATTCTCTTCTTGGACTGGTTCTTCCACAATTCCACAACCTGCCATTATCCACCAGCTGTCATGACTTCCTGTCTCATCCCAGTGAGACTTTGACAGGCACATGCATGTTAATCACACTGTTCTTAGGTGCTGCAATTACTCTGATTTTGAATACAACTGCAGGAGAGCACCTCAGAAAAGAATTGTTGATTGTTGCTTGTGTGTGCAGGGAGAGTGTTCAGATATTCTTAGAATACCTACTTCTCCGGTTTCTATGACACTTCAGGAAAGTGAGTTAATGAGGAATGATCAGATGGAGTGTGGGAAAGATGACTGCAGAGCTGTTTCATCTACATGAACTCTGTGGTGTGAGGACTTGTTTTGATGGATTTGTATGTTGACACTCATCTGTTTTACCCTCTTCATGCTTTGTTATTTTCTGCTGATCTGACTTTTATTTTCTTTTTACTTTCTCCATAGCCAGCTATTTTCTGGCTATGGATTGACTTATCATCCTTTATTCTCTAGCACATCTCTTGCCAATAAAAATGTTCTGTATGATTTATCGTCTAGCCACTGTAACGTCAGGTTTTCAATCTTTCTATTTTGTAATTGTTGAATAGATGTTGATATGATGGGCTGCTGTTACTGCAGCAGTTATTCACACATCCTTCACTACACCTATAACACTGATTTCACCTTATAATGAGCTGCAGAATCGTTACTGGATTAAAGTGTCTTCTATCTCAGAAGTCTGTTGTAAACAAATATGACTGTGCTCCTCCATCCGGCCCCTCCAGACCTCCAGAGTTCTACTGGTTTCATATTAGCTAATTGTGTTCACCCTGACCCCAGCTGATTAGATAGCTAGAATAACAACCAGAAGGGTTCTGAATCCTGAAAACCAGGATTAGGGACCACTGGAACATCTGCCCTGTGAAAATAAAAATTTCAGCAAGCAGGATTGCTATCTTGTCTGAAAATGAGATGCTCTCCATTTCAAAACCTTTCTTTCCTGCCAAATACCCATTGCCTTTGATAGTAACTTCATATAGGGGAGTAAATTACCCATTGGTGCAGGAAGATCATTTGGCTGTTTATCACAGTGTTAATTTACTGAAACAATATCCTAGCAGCCCTATTTTGTGCCACTCAACACTGGTGCATAATGGGTGTACTTCAGCTCACTGATGGAATATCAGCTAAGATGGTGTGAACATGTGTATGAAACGTTGAATAATATACTGAGTGGGGCAGGGCTACTGCTAAATCTATTTTATTTTAGTTTTTATATATTATGTAGCTTAATTTAATAAATTGGGGGGGAGATGCTGACATGGCACAGAGGCACCAGCAGGACATCTACTCTAAATGGGTTGTAAAAATATGCATTGTGATGCATTGATTTGAAATCAGCCAGGCGACTGCATTGATTTGTTTGGATCAGTTCACAGTGACTAATATTCCAAAATGTTTCAATATCCCTGGATTCAGGCCAAACATTTGCTCAGAACCTCTAAGATTTTACTAGAAGCAAGTTAGAAAAATAAACACCAAAGTAGCCTTTAATTACTACCAATTTATAAGGTATTAAATGTATAATTTCATTATAACTGGCTGATGATAATTGTAGAAGAATTTCCTAAAATTAATAATTGTAATATTTTTCATAAAAATGCAGACTGAGGTCCAATGTGAAATTTCAAATTATTTATGTAATTGTTTGTAATCTATGAAGTATTTTCACACTGGAATACATGGCTCTGTTAGAACATATGGCAGTGTCTTGGAAATGAGTCACAAAATACCTGTGCATGATTTGTAAAAAAAATCATGTTTTTTTTTTTTTTTTTTTTTTTTAACTATTCTGCTTTTTTGGTGAAATTCTTTTACTATTATCAACCTTTTAAAATTATCTTTTACAATTATCAATTTGTGAAATTAAATAAATATTTTAGCAAATATGCTGTTTAAAGGTTACTGTCCTGCATTTATCCATCTGCTGGCAGTTTGTGATGCATTTTGTGTTACAGCCTGTATTTAACAGATGTTTCTTTTTACAGCCTTATTTTAAGTAGCTGTACTTAGAAGTTCTGCAGAGTTAATGAAAGGGAAAGTGTAGGCTTGTTAAAGCTGTTAAAAATATACTGCTGGCACCCTGAGTGCGTGTAGTTTGATATCTGTTTATCCAGCCTCCAGAGATGTTATTAGAAAGGGCAGGCTCATAGCAGAGCAGAGATAATGATTTTATTACATTATTATTACAAAGATGGCAACATGGGCACTGGCTCCACAGCATTATTATCTTTATATAACTTTTGTAGGGTCAGGTGGAGAGAGAGGTGGAGGGAATATTCTACAAACAAGTAAGTCTGTTTCTCAACAACAACATAAATGAAACATTAAAACATGACAAGTGTGTCTGCAGCTAATAGTCATTTAATTGCCAGTCATTTAAATGACTATTAGCTGCAGACACACTTTACTGTCATTTGTGCATTGGTTTGTAAGACAAACAGATGCAGGTGAATGTACATACACTCTCTCTCTCTCTCTCTCTCTCTCTCTCTCCACATCCAGTTAATCTGACCTGTCTGTTGCCACACTCTCTATGCCTTTCTTGATTAGCATTAGAGAACCAGAGACTAAACACAGGCAATATCGACAGAAAATTAACATTTAAGATATTAACTTCCGTGGAGGTTTTCAAGAAATAGACAGCAAGTTTCATACATCAATAGCTGGTATCACATGTGACCCAAAAAAACAGAAAAATTTACTTATTTTACTGAGGCAGAGAAATTAATCCTACAGACAATTTTAAGTTGGTAGACGGGGAGAAAAATGTCTCTGCTTATCATCAAAATTGAATTGAAAATTGAAGGCGAGTCATGGTTGACTACTTCTGCCAAGTGGCCAGTGTAGAGTATTACAAATATTACAGATAGTCAGTGATTGCAGTACAAGCGGCCTGTCCTCTCAACAGGCTTTATAAAAAAAAACAAAAACAAAAAAAACATAAAAACATTTTGTTCATTTTAACTGTACATAACACAATGAGAAGACAAATCAAAGCTTGATTTTTGATTAGTCTTTTATTTCTGCTACATATTGATGTCAACATGTATCACTTTTAAATTTACCCACTAACTCATCTGGTTAGTGTGATAGAAAATCTTGTTTATGCCTATATTTTATACTTAATTTCATAACTTGTTTTTATACACTCAGCTTTACATTTTGCAGATACCCTCTCTGTGCCTGCCTGCAAGCCGTGAGACAGAAACTTGTTTAAATTCCAAACCACGGATGTCACTCCCTTCTATGGTTTCGAGTAAACGGACAGTGTGAGGAGGTGATGTCTCGAGAACCTTTGATCTAACCAGGGAGCTGGTACCATCCAGGTATCTCTAAGGAGTGCTCACGACTCGCGGTCACGCACACTGTTGCTATAAAATACACACACACTTTGGTGCCTGTGCGCACTCATCACTGACTTCCTTGATGCATGTGTGCCCTTTCTCGAGAAAGAATAAAGAACAAAGAAAACTCAGTCTCACCTCAAGGTGGAATTTATTTAAGAAAAATGGATTTCCACGACAAACCTGGTGTCTAGAAGTGGGATTCTTCAACAGTTCTTCCTTGGGATTGACGGACGGGATACAAGACTGTGCATAGCTGAGATTAATATCTCTTTCCTTACCTCCCCTCAAAACTAGGGTGAGACAAAGGGTCCCTGAAACCAATTCTACGGGTTGAACTTTGACAGAATCCAAACGAACCCAGGTGAGACTGACTTTTCATATTCAGAGTTGTTGTTTGACGTCATAGAGTGTTGAAAGGCCTGTGAGTACTAAAATAGACTTTCTGTGTGTGTAAAGGAGGGCGGGAATGACTCCTTGATAAATAGTCTATTTTGGGCTGGTTTCTGACAAGTTACCAGTTTAGAGTGAGCCTAAGTGTTTTGGTGACCTTAGTGCCGTGACTTAGAGTGAACCTAAGTGTTTTGGTGACCTTAGTGCCATGACTTAGAGGTGAGCCTAAGTGTTTTGGTGACCTTAGTGCCGCGACTTAGAGTGAGCCTAAGTGTTTTGGTGACCTTAGTGCCGTGACTTAGAGTGAGCCTAAGTGTTTTGGTGACTTAGTGCCGTCACATATGTGTGACTTTCTGACATATGTGTTTTATGTTTATGTATGTCTGATATGTGTAAGACAGTGACTTCTTGACATATGTGTTTTGTATTTGTGTATGTCTGGTACGTGTAAGNGATATGTGTAAGACAGTGACTTCTTGACATATGTGTTTTGTATTTGTGTATGTCTGGTACGTGTAAGATATATTCACAAGACGTCTGGATTTTGAAACATCAAAATTATCAAATTTATAGTGGTCTAGTTTTACATAAAATTAAGGTTCAATTGAGAATTNGAAACATCAAAATTATCAAATTTATAGTGGTCTAGTTTTACATAAAATTAAGGTTCAATTGAGAATTATTCCATCGCATCGTCGATATTGTGATTTTTGTATATCACACTGTTATTTGTCTGACCACAACTAATGAAACTTTCATTTGGTCAACATTAAGTAATTCTCTGACAAATTTAATCTTACTAAGAGTTGCTAAAATGGGAAAGAAAAAAAAAATTCAAAACCACAGTCTGCAGACAATGAAAATTTGTCATGTCCAAATTATAACCTCAAAACAAAAAAAACAAAAAACAAAAAACTATGGTGAAAGCAGCATTAAACAATATGGCTGTTGGGTTTTTAAGTTGGGATTTCCTCCCAAGGGCTCTTTTGATGAGGCTGAACTGCATAAATTGAGAGATAAAATGCAAAGTAGGGAAAGAGAAGAAGCAGAAGAGTATCAGAGTATGTCGAAAAGAGAGAAAAAGAGGCATGGTCCACCGTTTCAGCCAGACTGGAACGCATGGTTTGATTGGAGTGCAGAAAGTCAGAAAAGAAAGACAGCGAGAGAAGCGAGTGGCAGAGAAGTAGACAGAAGACAAAAAGAAAAACAACAAAAGGGTGGGGGGAAAACTAATAACTTATATCCTCCTCTGAGTCTTTTAAAGTATTCCTCAGATGCTGATCTGGACACACCACCAGCCTACCAGTCACCTCAGGCGTCTGCACCCAAACCTGATTTGGCAGCCAGTCCAGCACCCATGTCCACGTCATCAACCCTCTACCCAGATCCCCCCAAAATGCCAACTCCATCCAATAAAGATGAAGAAACTCCGGTGGGAGCAACTGGTCACTCAGTGAGCCTCAAACAGAGAGCCCCTGTTGACTATACGCAGAATAATGATCAAACTGCTGAAAAATGACTCTCACAAGATCACGCCATTCTTGTTGACTGGGATCATGAAGACAACGGTCCCTACATCACCATGATTAATGACCTCATAGAGACATGCAAGACGCTGTTTCTCTCCCAAATCAGCATGACTGAATCACCTCCATGCAACAACGAACTGAAGATGCTGCAGGTTTCCTTTCTCGGCTGAGAGACGCCTTTGACAAGCCCAGCTGGAAGATGCGCAGCTGACCATGTTCCAGGCAATGTTAGGAGAAGCCGCAGCTACTAGAGGAAGAGGGAAAGGCTAGAGGGGGAGAGGAGGACACAACCAGGGCCAGGGCAGAGGTAAACCCCCGCAGTCCACCGGGTGCCTGCTACGGCTATGGTCAGACGGGACACGGAGTGAAGAATTGTCCTTCACGCCAGTGCTTCAATTGTGGTAAATATGGCCATCAGGCAGCAGATTGCCCGCTGCCACCGCAGACCATGCCCCAGGCTGACAGAGAGCAGAGAGGTGGGGAAGGAACAGAATCTTCAGGACCGGTCCGACTGCACCACACCCACTTTTGATCTAAACAAGATAAGTGAAGACACACACACATACAGACACACTCACACACCCTGCCTATGGGCAGTATGCCCAACTATAAGCCCATCTTGTGCTTCCCACACTCACATTATGTGTAAATGGTAAAAATACAAGTTTGTTTGGCTGATACACATCTGTTCCAAAATCATGTGAATTTCCGAATGTGAAAATGTTGTCTAAAACTACATGCTCTGTAGGAGCCAGCGGGGCTGTCTTAACTGAGTCTCTTACAGTGCCACTTCTACATGCAGATGAAACAGGCTTAAAGATAGAACACTCTTTTGTTTGCTCTAAAGTACGCCCTGTTAACCTGTTAACGAGATATCTGCCTGTTAGGCAGAGATCTGATGTGCCAATTAGGAATTGTGTTAACAACAAATGAAAATGTTCACATTTCACGCTTAGACTGCCCTGCAATGAAGAATGCTTCACTAACCATGTGTAGTTGCAATGTTGACTTTGATAAGCTGTTGTACATATATGAGTGGCACCTTTCAAACAAATTGCCTAATCGACGTGAAAATTTACTCAAAATAGCATTAAAACTGACTCCTGATCCTGATATACAATCTATGTCACCTGATGACTTGCACGTTATTGCTCTAGTCTCACCAAAACCTCTAAATGACTATGATTTTGAGTGGTACCACAAGGGGGCTGCACCCTACAGTGTGAGAACCAAGTGGTCCTTATGTTATTCTGACAAGGGCAAAGTGGTTCTCAGGCATTTTGACGAGGAAAACTGTTCTTCTTGTATTTGTTGATAAAAGTGTGTTTTGTTTTAAAGTATTTGAGTTTTAAGTAGATTTAATTATCTGACGAGNTTGTTGATAAAAGTGTGTTTTGTTTTAAAGTATTTGAGTTTTAAGTAGATTTAATTATCTGACGAGGGCAATTGGTCCTCGAGTGAGAGTGCTCTCAACGTAGAATTAGTCTTGGTATGGGATAGGTTTGACAGTTAAACAGGAATTTTATCTGGCTGTGAATGGGATATTACTACCTGACAAGTTATCCAGAGTATATTTTCGATATACAGTGCTGTGAAAAAGTATTTGCCCCCTTACTGTTTTTGCTTTTTTGTCACACTTACATGTTTCAGATCATCAAACAAATTTTAATATCAGACAAA
>VXCM01008762.1:0-15544 GCA_014773175.1 Lucifuga dentata
TGCTTTGGGAAATAATTGTCAGTAATGTTACATGTATGAAAAATGAATATATTAGGCTCAAACATGGAAAATGGTGGTATGGAGTGTTGGAGGTTCATTCAGGTGAACCTCCAACACTCACACAGCTGCTTGGAGTCAGATGAGATTGAGGTCACACAGCAGAAACTTGTAATATAGAAGGAGGTAAAAACTAATAAGACCAAAATAACTCAAAAAGATCCTCAGAGATATGTTCAGAGCTCATGATTCCACTGTAAGAAACACTGAACAACAATGGTTTGATGGAAGGACCACAGAGGAAACCGTTTTCACAAACAAACAAACAGCAGTCTGGATGTTCCACATCTGGGATGTTCTGACAACAGATGAGACAAATTTGAACTTTTTACCAAAAAAGCACAGTAGTATGTAGATGTGTGTAAGTGTTGTTGCTCTAGGGTTTGTCAGAAGACATTCTGGGAAATGAAGGAGATGCAGTAGTGGCATGTTGATGAAAGCAGGAACGCAGGTATGAAAACATCTGGATGTGTTGAACATCAGACTGCTGATGGCATGATACAGATATGCAGCGTGTTCTCATGTCATCCGTGTGGGTCTGTCTCTTCACAGACTGATGCGATGCGGTACTGCAGCACTCGGGGTGGGGTCCATGGATGGGACTTCCAGCAGGTTCTGTTTTCGGGTTACGCTCCGGATGGGGGGATGTTCATGCCGGAAAGCCTTCCCGTGCTGAGCAGGAACACCCTGAGGTGCTGGAGGAAGCAGTCCTACACCAGACTGGTGGTGGAGGTTTCCTCACTGTTCATCTCTGCTGAGCTGATGCCCAGAGATGACCTGGAAGGTCAGAGACATGTTCATAAACGCTGCCGCATTTGTGTAACGTTAGAACAGAAATGTATGGAGGGATATCGTGATGTACTGATATCATGATGTGATGATATCATGATGTGATGATATCATGATGTGCTGATATCATGATGTACTGATATCATGATATACTGATATCATGATGTGATGATATCATGATGTGCTGATATCATGATGTACTGATATCATGATATACTGATATCATGATGTGATGATGTCATGATGTGCTGATATCATGATGTGCTGATATCATGATGTGATGATGTCATGATGTGATGATATGATGTGCTGATATCATGATGTACTGATATCATGATGTGATGATGTGATGATATCATGATGTGATGATGTCATGATGTGATGATGTCATGATGTGCTGATATCATGATGTGATATCATGATGTGCTGATATCATGATGTGCTGATATCATGATGTGATGATATCATGATGTGATATCATGATGTGATGATATCATGATGTGATGATATCATGATGTAATGATGTCATGATGTGATGATATCATGATGTGATGATGTCATGATGTGATGATATCATGATGTGATGATGTGATGATGTCATGATATCATGATGTACTGTCAGAAAAAATGCTTAATTTTAGACAAACTTCACACAACATTTTATCTTCTATTGAGTCTAAATAGCAAAAGGGTTTTAATTTTTTTGCTTTTTTAAAATTGTGCAATATTGCAGGTAAATGTAAGTGCAGCAACAAAAGGTGATAAGTGTGAAGTTTGCAGAGTAGTAATTAAAGGTGAAAATCTGGTAACACACACACACACGTCCACCACGGGGGGGTTTGCTATAATAACAGCAAATGGCTGAACTTTCCAGCCGTACATGAAGCTTATAAAAACTTGACAGCCACATTTCCTGCCTTCAAATTTTATTTATTTATTTATTTTTTCTCAGAATTGGGAAATATGTAAGTTTGCTTTTGGAAACTATTCTGTTTTTGGACTCAGACACCAAAGTAGCATTAAAATTCTTTGGAGTTTGAATAGTAATAATTCTAAAAACATTTTTAATGTTGTACTGTCTGTGCTAAAAAAGCATTGCGTAGCCATACGGTGTGTTTTATAGGTGCTCCTCCAGCTAAACTTGGCGGCGCTGGTTTACGTTCATGGCCAAATGTTTTCGTGACTGAGCGGTACGAAACATCTGTAATAAAACGCTGATTAAGTTTATATGTTATTTTCTCTCTGTAAAACAATTAATTATTTTTTACACTGCAATTAAAATATGCAATCTACCCACTATCAAATTATCAAATTAGTCAAATGATGTAAATCATTTGGCATGATTATGTAGAACATCTTTTACTTTTACAATCATAAAATTTGGTCCTAAAGGTGGCGCCAGTTCACATTTTCACACTATTTGGTAAATCCTATTTTGATGTAAAGATGACATGAAATTTCAGACAGTGCTTGATGCTGTACTTACATTCAGTTATTTAATGTTTATTTGTTTTACCTTTTCACTGAATCGTTAAATAGATGAAAACTTGAACTAGATGAAGATATAATTAAAAATGGATATAATGTATATTAAAAACATGTGAGAAAGTAAAGTTGTTTCCGTGGCAGCGCTGGTGCATGCGGCTCTGTCTGGGTTCTCGGTGCCTGAGGTGGTCCGAGTCTCTGAGCTGAGAGACGGTCTGTCCGTCCTGGAGCTTTTCCATGGAGACACCATGGCCTTTAAGGACCTGGCCATGACCTGCACCGTCCGCTTCCTGGACTACTTCCTGCAAAAAGGCCACCGCAGAGCTACTGTTCTTGTTGGTAAGAAAGCCATGCAGGTAATTTAACTGAGATCAGATGCATTTAAAGGGCTATACCAGTGATTTTTACATGTTTAAGCCCAATAAATACTACCTGCATACACGTTACATTACTGACTAACAATTTCCAAAACATAAAACTGTATTTTATTTTTCCTGTTATTTTGCCAAACCTCCTAATCTTTCAAACTGTTCAGGTGATACATTCACCTTAAACTTCAACGCTTTGCCTGCTAACATGTCATTTTAGTCATGTCATTTTAATTTCTGGGTAAAAGCTGTCTTCTCCTGGGACTATATTTCCTGGAGGAGACATACATTGTCTTTTGTGCAACCCTGGTTGAATAAAGTTACTTAGATTAAAAATTTAATAGACATCGTGTCCGCTGCGATGGACTATTTGTCTTCAAAACACGTTTCAAATCTTTATAAGTTGATTTTTATGTCATATGGAATGAATTGAAACCAAGAGCAGTCTGGAAGGCAGGAAAAACAATTCTAATACCACTTCAGTAGTGTGTTTTGGAAAATGCCTGTAACGTAATGCGTATATGGGTTGTATATATTGGGCTCAAACAGGCAAAACCACCTATATGGTCCTTTAATGAAACAGTTCATGAAAGTATTTCCAGCTTCTCATCAACATTCTAAAACCTCAGATCTGAACAACCCAGAGGAAGAATCTTTTTGAATTTTCTGATTCCTTGATTCGTTCTGCAGTCCCACATTGATAACCCCCAAATTTCAAACCCCGCCCCCCGCCCTGCCCCCACGATACGAAAAACAAAATCAAACCAAGAGTTACCGGCAGAACATTTCCTCTGCAGGCACATCTGGGGACACAGGAGGTTCAGCCATCCAGAGCAGCAGAAGCCTGTCAGGTCTGGACGTGTTGGTGGTTTATCCACGAGGACGCGTCACGCCCGTCCAGGAGAAACACATGATCACCTGCCTGCAGGACAATGTCCACGTCTTCGCAGGTAAAATGATCAATCTGAAAATAATCAATCAGGCACTCGGGGTGTAAATCTTTGGCTCCATGATGATTTGATTTGATTACAATTGTTAAAGGACCATACCACCCATTTTGCATTTGAAGTTAGTTAAAGTTTGTTGGATGATTTTATTTATAGTGTGCAGTAGCTGTGTGCATTATTAGCANTGAAGTTAGTTAAAGTTTGTTGGATGATTTTATTTATAGTGTGCAGTAGCTGTGTGCATTATTAGCATATTAACACTGGACAGCTGGAGAAAACAAATAATCACTAATTATGTCAAATATTCAGACCCATGTGGAAATGTAGTTTCCCTTCGCTAAATTAGATCATATTATTCATCATAATCATATTTTTATTTTTGAATTAAACATTATACGTTACATTTTACTGCTTATAAATATTCTTATCTACCTCCATAAATGAATAAGGTATGGTAACAGATCAATATCATAAGCAGCATAATGAGCCTGTTTGTACAGGAAGCTCAAAGTAAAGACACAAAGGAGAATATCAGTAAGACATAAAAATTAATTACTTATATAGTTAAACACAGGTGNGTAAAGACACAAAGGAGAATATCAGTAAGACATAAAAATTAATTACTTATATAGTTAAACACAGGTGAGATATTTATTTAAAGGGCCATACCACCCATTTTGCATGTTCGAGCCTAACATATTTAATTTTCATACATGTTACATTACTGACAATTATTTCCCAAAGCATACTACTGGAATGGTGAATTAAAAATGTTTTTCCTACCTTCCAGACCTCAATTGGTTTCAGTTCATTCTGCTATTAAAATCAACTTGTTGCTACTTGAAATGTTCTTGGGATAGGTAATCCATCATCACCAACAAGATGTGTATTCAGGTTTTTTTTAGAAGTTATGTAATTTTAGTGTTTAAGCTCAATAAAAAGTGTGGAGTGAATGTATGCCTCCACCGGGGAATATAGTCCCAAAAGAAGACCTGCGTTTATGGAAAAATTTAAAGGACCGTGACTTCATAAGGCTGTGTAACTATTAGCAGGAGAAACATGGATTTTTAAGGTGGGTGTATCACTTGAATATTTGATTTTGAAAGATTAAGAGATTTAGCAAAATATCAGGAAAGCTGAAATACGGTTTTATCCTTTGGGAAATGATTGTCAGTAACGTAACATGTATGAAAACTGAATATATTAGGCTCAAACATGCAAAATGGGTGGTATGTCCTTTAATGCATCTTTGCACACATAGCACATGTATTAAACTCTCTGCTGTCTCTGCACAGCGGACGGCAGCTCAGATGATATCGATCAGCCTCTGCGGCGTCTGTTTGCCGACCGTGAGCTGGTCCGACGTCATGGCCTGCTGAGCCTCAACTCTGTCAACTGGTCCAGAGTCATGATCCAGCTGGCCCACTTCATCTATGCCTACCTGCAGCTGAGCGGGATGGAGGGGAAGGAGGAGGAGGAGGAGGAGGAGGAGGCGGCTCTGCCCTCTCTGGAGGTGGTGGTGCCGACTGGAGGCGCCGGAAACATCGCAGGTTATTTGGCTCAAAAATACAATAAATTCAAAATTCAGGTGTGTGGATTTTTATTTTCAGGAAAATAAAAATCTACACACCTGAAGTGCATTATTTGAATATTATCTTAATATTTCTACTACAATAGTAATTCTATCAATGTTTTTTTTAAATTAACCAATTAACTATTGTGTTTATAAAGTGTTAAAAAATAACAAATGTTAAATGTTGTCTGACAGCTGAATAAGCAAATCCTGAAATATTTGATTTGTTAAATGACTTAAACAATTAAAGAAGTTAAAGAACCAGTTAGAAAAAAGACAAATTATTAAACTCAATTAATGGTTTAATGAGCATAATCATTTCACGGTAATTTGTGTTCAGTTTAGAGGATCCATTAAAACGTTAAGGATTTACCAGTATTATCGTTTCTCAAATTATCCTGTCCATGTCATCTCTACTAAAGACCTGTTTGTCTGTCTTTATGTCTGCCTGTCTGTCTGTCTGCCTGCCTGTCTGTCTCTTTCTTAGCTGGCTGTATTGTGCAGCAGATGGGGTTACCTGTGCAGCTTGTTGCCATGGTGAACACCAATGATGTTGTGCACAGGACACTACAAACTGGAGACTTTTCAATGGCTGCTGATGTCACACAAACCTTAGCCACCGCCATCGACATCCAGGTACATTCTCTGTGTGATAAGACCTGATTTTAAAGTCCAGAACGTTCTCCTCTGAAATGGGACTAAAAGCTCTTAGCTAAGAGTTTTCTCTGAAGTGCTGCTAAGCTAAAGCTGCTAAAGCTGCTGAGAGCAACTTTTAATGATAAACCCACAATAGCAGCAGGCAGAAATAATCTTCATATTTTCAGAATTGAAGCAGAAGAGCTGCTTCGCTGCAACATGGCACTTTTTCCTGACATTTGTTGTCATGCATATAAAGTATATTTGTGGTACATGATGTGGCACGTCATACATTGTGAAGATGCAAAGCAGAAAAAAAAAGCACGATATTCAGATATTCTTTGACTGGTTTTTGGCCACATGATTATATGGAAATAATTCAGACATGCATCTGTTATCAGACAACGTGATGTGATCTAAATACACAGATTTCCTGCCACCATTTCAACTCATACGTAATAAAATGCACTCCTACTTTACCCGTACAGTATATAAATGACTTAAACCAGTGTGGGCCGCGGCCCCCTGGTGGCCTATGAAAGAACTGCAGGTGGGCAGCAAAAGGTCATTTACAATAAATAAATGAAGTTTTTAATTTTCAATTTTGTAATTAAATTTGAAATTACTATAAAATATTTTTGATTAAATATTTACATTTAAAAAAGAGAGTAGCAATGACCTGATGTTAATAGACTGATGGAAACAAACTTTGTAAAATACACACTAATTACCACAATATAAATAAATATAAATATTTGTTGTTATAATGAACTACAGGGATATTTTTGNCACTAATTACCACAATATAAATAAATATAAATATTTGTTGTTATAATGAACTACAGGGATATTTTTGTTTTACAAATGTTATGTGTATGTGTATGGATATACTAATTTGTACTGCATTGCTGTAGACCCACTTTCACATAGAATTGTTCTGTGTATGAAATAAAAAATATATAGGGAAATACTTCATCTTAGTCTCGCATGTTGTAATTAAAAGTTTGGGTGAGCTGCAGAAGATTTTCAGATTTCAAATTGGGCTGCGGCATTTTGAAGTTTGGGAATCAGTGACTTAAACAATCAACACGATGATCATCTCCATCAGATAAATGGAGGACATAATACATCAGACACACTGATGTGGTGTTTATAGTGTGTGTGATAACAGGCTCTGTTACAGCCGCAACAGTCCAACTCCACCCACTTCTACGCCCTGATCACCTGATCAAATGATGGATCCTGATAGGAGCGTCTTGGTGATAAACATTCAAACAATATCTCTCCACATTCTAAAGTTGCTAAACAACTGATCACTTTCAAAGTTTTCAATTACGTGATCCACTAATCCTGAGTCTGAATCCAGACTTCCTAGCCTGGTGGTGCTGTGTGCCCTACTGGCTCCTCCCCTCAGATGTGCTGGCTCCTCCCCTCACATGTTCTGGCTCCTCCTCTCAGATGTGCTGACTCCTCCCCTCCCATGTGCTGGCTCCTCCCCTCAGATGTGCTGGCCCCTCCCCTCATAGGGCTCTTGAATGTGTGGGTCCTCACTGCTCACAGACTGCCTCACGGTCTTAGGAAACCCCACCTTTCCCTGAAAAGTGACCTGAAGTAGCCGCGATTGCTGCACGCCCAGGCTGCTACACGAGTAACAGCTTGTAGAAATATTCTGTCTCTTTTTCTTTTTTTTATCCATTTTATTTATATCTGTCTGGGAAACGTGCACATGTTCAAACCTGTGTTTCTGCATCCTGTGCTGTCTTAAGACAAATGACCTCCTCTGCCCTGGTAAATGTTCTACCTTAATTCTTCTAGATCTCAGCTTTAAGATGTAAAAGCATCTTAAAAACATCCCACTTTTATTCTCTGACTTTAATTGTTTTTAACTTGTTTTTTCTATTTTTATCTGATTCCCTTTTTATCTGATTTTAAATTGTGTTTAAACTTCTTTCTATTTTAATCTTGTCTTATTCATCTTTGCAATATGTCTCTATGCATGTATGTACATATGAATGGCTTTGTGAAGCACTTTGGCGCAAAAACCCTGTTTGCTTTTAAAGTGCAATATAAATGAAATGAACTTGAAATTTGAAATGTGTGTGTTTCAGGTCAAAACCAATTAAACACAGGTATCAGATATCAAAGATATTAATACGACGTCCAAAACATCAGATATAGGCGACAGATTGGGATTGGGCATGAAGATGTGTGTAAATGTAGCTGTGTGGTTTCTGGCCTGCAGGACCCATACAACATGGAGCGAGTCTTCTGGCTGCTGCTGGGCAGAGATGGAGCTTTCGTGAGGAAGATGATGGAGACGTTCCAGCAGTCACACAGATACACGCTGACTGAGGAACACCGCAAAGTGGTACAGTCATTTAACGCTGACTGAAGTGTGTTTTGTGGCGTCGTGCTTCCTCTTGTCCATCAAACATCTTTTCTACTTGTAGCTGAGACAGAATTTGTCCAGTGGCACCGTGAGTGATGAAGGCATACTGGAGACCATGAGGAGGTGCTGGCAGGACAACCAGTACCTGCTGTGTCCTCACACCGCCGTGGCCGTGTGGCACCACTACAACTGTCCTCACACCTCTGGCCTCAACAGGTACAAACACACAGCACCGTTCTGCATCCACACAACCAAGCTGCCATCATGTGTGTTTCCACTGACACCCCACAGCAAACAGCACCCTGATAGCTGGCCACACACAATGCTTTCAAATGTTGGGGTGGCACATTAGGCACACAAGGTCACACAGCACAGATGAATTTAAGTGTATGCAAGTTTATTTATTTAGTTTATTTACAAAGGGACCATGCACAAAAAAACATTAATCTCAAACTGAGAAAAGATGCTTTGTACCAGATTTAGCTAACAGCTAATTTCCATCTGCAGTCCCTGGGCAGGTAAACATCAAACAAAACTACCATTATACACAGACACATAACATCAGACATCATTACACACAATTATTTTACACAACCCACAAATTTCAAAACAGAATAAAACGTCATTCATAGTCAAAGGTAAAATTAATGTTGACATGTCTGGTTGCTAAGAATCCATTTTTTCTGCATCATGTGAGAAAATAAAAATCTGTGCAAGTTTTCAACTCAGCTGGAAGCATATTCCATTGTTTAATGGCCTTAAATGAAAANTCTGTGCAAGTTTTCAACTCAGCTGGAAGCATATTCCATTGTTTAATGGCCTTAAATGAAAAAGCAGATTGCGCAAAAGCATTACGTCGTATCGGGACGCTTAGATCAGACCTTAGAGCAGACCTTAGATCAGACCTTAGAGCAGACCTTAGAGCAGACCTTAGAGCAGACCTTAGATCAGACCTTAGAGCAGACCTTAGATCAGTCCTTAGAGCAGACCTTAGATCAGACCTTAGAGCAGACCTTAGATCAGACCGGAATGTTCTGCTCATCTGCTCAGAGCAGAGCTGTGTATGCAAGTTAATATAAAGAATACAATAGAATATACTTTATTGTCCCTGAAATTTGTTCTGGACTCCAAAGTTGCCACACAGAACATCCACATTACAGCCACGACACACACTCAGAAAACCACAACCCTAATCCATGCACATAATATATACCACAATCCACTTCAGCATCAAAGGTAAATGTTGTGTTGCTCAGACCCTGTGACCTCTACTTGTGACCTCTACCTGTGACCTCCTTGTAGACTGCTATTAAGGACTTTGATTCAGGCACAAATGAGTTCTTACACCTTTTTAGTTTACAGTGGAACTCTGTATCTTCTGACAGAAGGTAACAGTTCATATTGTGAATACAAAATATGAATCATTCAGAATACTCCTTGCATGTTGTAATATACATTGTACATGTAGAGATGAAGACTTTCTGTCCTCTGATTTTCATGGCGTCTGTACCGAGTGTATTAACTTTGATTTCACTTTCACAGAGAGATTTCCACACCATGCTGTCATTCCGTATCTGATGATGCTTTCTAAAGGCAATCTTAGTGTAAAATATCATATACATTGACATGTATAATATGTGAAATGTAAAGTGAGAGCCACAGCAATAATACAGTAATTGTCACACTGCTCAGTGTTTGAACATAATGTTATTCTAGAAGGGCTGAGATGTTTTAAATTTTAAATCCTGCCAGAGTAAAAGTTACAGGAAATTACCTGAAATTCCATCTCTAATAGTCAGTGATACTGTGTATCACATAATCTTTATACACACTAGTGCATTCCTGTTCAAAACCTGCCTGTTCGGACCGGTCCGGACTTCATGGTGTGTGCCGCAGCCTGCCATCATTTAGTTCTGCATGTCCTCGTGAGCTAACTTTGTTTGCTGTACTGGGTCAGGTTGAGACCATGCCACTGGATCAGAGCGTATGCTGTCGCACCCGGAGTGTATCCTGCCAAGCGGACTACTTTTTAATGGCATGGCTCAATTTGAGAACCGCTCATCCAGACAACATCCAGACACTGCATGTCTTTGGGTCCTGATCAATAAACCTGCTGAATATCAGCTTCATACAGTGCCGGGTTCTAGAGACGCTGGTGCCACAGACAGAGAAATGTCTTTATAGATAGATATACAGTATATGCTGTATACTCACACTCACACACACACACACACACACACAAAGTTTCAAAAAGTTTCACAAAGTTTCACAAAGCTTTTCCTCTTTGCAGATGCTACATTGCTACAGCTCATCCAGCCAAATTCCAGGAAGCGGTTCAGAGGGCGGGGCTGACCTTTGACCTACCTGAAACACTACGGGCATTGGACAACATGGCCACTCGCTTTCAAACTCTGGAAAGGAGCCTGAACTGGTGCAAAGACTGGGAGGACAAACTGAGAGAGACCATCCAGGCTGTAAGCTTAGCAAGGAAAAACGGAGTGTTGTACTACAGCTAACTTAGAAAAGATCAGACAGGAAATACAGTTTTACTCCTCAAATACCGCACACAAAACAAATGTAATAGAAAATAAATGTGGGAATTTATCAGCATTTGTATTGAATATTATAATTCTACATTTTTCAGTGAAAATCTGAAAATGCAGTGTAAAGAGGAAACGATGGGCCTGAATGATTTGTGTTGTAGTGTTAAGTCAGGTGACATGCTGGTTGATCTTTGACCTATTATCTGGCTGTGATGGGAAAGTTGTTTTGTCGCATCTTTTACGGACTTTGGTCTGTGTCACATGAATCCACTTTGCTTTTTGTTTGAATAGCGATGCAGTACTGTTTGTTCCAAACATGTAAAGCAGAAATGGAGATGTATGTTTATGAAAAAATAAGCAGTTTTGTAATGAATTGAAGTATTATGAGACATAAAGTCTCTTCTATGAAGCTTCATGTTAAAATCTTTAAATGCCACTTAAAAAATACCTTTTTAACCAAGGCTTTCCTTAACACCACTTATCACTTGGAGTCCCACAAGATGGTTTTAACTGAGCTTTTTTTGATTCTAAAGGTTTGCATTAGATTTTTTTTTTTTTTTTTTTTTTTTTTAGTTTTTTTTTAATGGTTTGTTTTCTCTGCGATGCCAAGCACTCTGTTTTTATCTGTACTTTTTAATTTAATCTGTGTTCCCTGTTTTTATTTCTTTTTTTGATGTAAAGCATTTTGAGCTAAATGTTGTGTATGAAAGGTGCTATACAAATAAGGTTTATTATTATTATTATGACATGCTGTGGACTGAGCACTACGTATTGTAAAGTATGTGGAGACTGGGTTTAGCACTCTGTGCGTGTGTATGTGTGTGTGTGTGAGAGAGAGAGAGAGAGAGAGAGAGAGAGAGAGCAGAAGAACAGTCTCAGTGCCAGTAGAATGTGTGAGACTAAATCAAAGCTCACCATTTAAATAAACTGACTGATCAGCTGACTGGGCTTATCAATCAAATGTATTGATCACTAACACGTGAAGTAAGTTAACTCAGATTTTCCCAGCAGTGAAATTTACCACCAGACTGAAAAACGTCTGAGCTTTGTGTGATGTGTTTCATGAATTAGCTTCCCTGACATGTAAATAAGGAAATACTGTAGTAACACCGCTTTCAGCGATAATCAGTGCCGGTTACAGATGCTTATGAATGAGGGAACATGGCTGTGTGATGATACGTATTTGCTCTTTTTGACACGTTGAGTCTGGTGCTTTGGATTATGAATCCCATCAATAAACATTTTAAATGAGTCTGTTTTTATGTATACTGAGAGATTTGTCACCCATACCCAGATCAGGAGAGAAGCAGCCTGTGAGCATCAGCATGGTCCTTTAAACAGTTTATAGATTTACACAAAATGTAATACATACACTATCATCTGTCAGCATTACTTCATGTATAGGTGCACTGGACCTCATTTAAAGTTATTAAAAATAAATAAAAGTTACTGATGTGATGCCATAGTGGGCCATGTTATGTTCTCATTGGATTTCTGCAGGAGCTGTGGTTAAATTAATTCACAGAGGATTTTTGTTATTTTGTTATTTTACATTCACATTTGTTAGTTTCATTTTATGTATGATTATTACTACCACTAATAATAATTTATGCCCACATAAGTTCACAGTATACTGTATATTGGCCATTTCTGTGTTCCTGTGAGAGAGGAGTGGGTGGAATAATAATAATAATAATAATAATTATTATTATTATTATTATTATTATTATTATTATTATTATTATTNATAATAATAATAATAATAATTATTATTATTATTATTATTATTATTATTATTATTATTATTATTATTCAAGAAGCAAGTACTGTGAGTTTTAAAGTACTGGTAAGTACTTTAGAAGACATAAGTTCCTTTATATTAATTGGGACATTTTTTTCTTATATAACAGTAATCTGATTGTTTTTAAAGAAATTTTACATTTTAGTCTGCTAAAATAAATCAAAATTTCCAAAACTCTTTTAAATAAATGTTAAGAAAAATAGAGGCCAGATGAAGGCCAAAAGCTAAAGATGAACTCGCTTAGTAGATGCTTCACAGGTTTGATTTATCTTTTAACCATATTCACGACATTTTGGGCGTGACCCTGAACGCAGCACGGCGTCTGACAGCTACTCCCTCCCTGATAGAATGTTAAACATGGCGGCTGCTAGCTAGAACCAGACAACACCTTTGTCTTTTATCGGAGGCGTCGGCAGCCAGGAAACAACTCAGGCCTGTAATGATTTACGGAATTAGACTGCTGCCGACTGTTTTAACTTTTCTCCTCTGTACCGGCTCGTTATCGGGTATGAGAAGGCGTTTTTAGCCGCAGAGAGTGCGCTAGCGGCGGACTGACACAGCAGCGGCGGAGGAACACGGTTCTGCTTGGTTTCTACACCTGTCTGCCGAGATGCTTCACAGGTGAGACATAACTACACCTGATTTTTACGTGTCAGCGATGCTTTTTACTGCCTGATGCCTGACAAGAGCCACAAACAACCCGAGATAAGACACAGGGACAAAAAGAAGTCGCTTGTGTCCCAGTGTCCCATTATATGTAGCTCAGATAAACTTGGTAACGTTATGGTGTTTTAGAACGGGAAGCCAAACTTCATCCGTTATGAACTAGCATGAAGAAAGGCTGCTGTCATTTATTATTATCTTTTGTTGACAGTGACTTGTAGACAAAGCTCTAGCTCTCGCCGTGGGTGGTTCGCATAAGGTGACAGTCCACAGTGGACAGGTCACGTGACAGACAGGCTGTCCAGCGCATCATTAGACAACTCAAACCAACTACTTAAAGGACTTAAACGACTCAAATTTAAAGGACCACACCAGCCATTTAGCATGTTTGAGCCTAATATATTCAATTTTCATACACATAACATTACTAACAATCATTTCCCAAAGCATAGTACTGGAACAGTGAATTAAAAATGTTTTTCCTACCTTCCAGACCTCCATTGGTTTCAGTTCATTCTGCTATTAAAATCAACTTGTTGATACTGTAAACGTTCTTGGGATAGGTAATCCATCATCACCAACAAGACGTGTATTCAGGTTTTTTAAATTTTTTTTTAGAAGTTTCATAATTATGGCATTTAAGCGCGCACTAAAAAGTGCATCTGATCGCTGCAAACTGTTGTAACTGTGTTATGGTCACCGGTGTACTGACGTCATACTCTGGATGCTGGACTAGAGTTAGCATAGCCTGCGCTGTTCCAAGTTAGTAGGAAATGTATGAAAATGCAGTTGTTCCAAATCATAACAGCTGTAAGAATTTTCACATCCAGGAAAATCAGGCTACATGGTTTAAGCATCATCTTCCAACTTTGTGGATATAATTTTGTGGAGATACAGTGTTGTGGTGTGCTTCATGGAGCAGACTGTCCAATCAGATTCACTTGTAGGCGGGGCATCTGTCCTGCTGACTGATCCACCGCAGAACTACACAGAAAACATGTATGTCTCCACCGGGGAATATAGTCCCAAAAGAAGACCTGTGTGGTTGCTGTGATGGATTATTTAACTCAAATACGTTTCAAGTCTCTACAAATTGATTTTTATTGCGTACTAGAATGAACTGAAACCATTGACAGTCTGGAAGGTAGGAAAAACAATTCTAACTGGTTCTCCATAATGTAATGTGTATGCAGGTTGTATATATTGGACTCAAACATTCAAAACCACTGCTATGGTCCTTTAAAAATGTTAATTAAAACAATAAACCTTTCACAACAAAGGGATCCATATTAGCCAATATTAATCCTATATTATGTCTATTTCAATTCTATATTAATTGGTAATTTGTTCATTTATTTACATCCCTAATTGATACTAAGTGTATGAAATGATAGTTATGATATTTGGCTTTTAATTTTGTACTCGCCGCTGTTTGTTTATAGAGAACGTGACTGGCTGTCACTTTATCATAGCATGTAGATTCAGCCGTAGTCTTTGTCAGGGGTCTCCAGCCGTCTTCCTGCTGGGAGCTAGTTTTAAAATACAAAGTGGCCATGAACTGTTTTCTTTTAATTAAGAACTTTAATGTGAATATGAAAAACAGAAATAACAGACAAATGATTAGTCACTCAATAAGGGAATATACTATAGCTTTCACATAAGAAAAAGCAATATTTTTCTTTTCCTTTGAAGTTGAAGGCATAACCATGTGCTTCAGTATGAAAGTTACCAAACTTGTGTTATTTCAGTAGAACTGCTCTGACTCCATGTTTTGCTCCTCAGTCTGTCACTCAGGTCTTCTCTGTCCTTGTTTTCTCCCTGCAGGTAATCTCCAGCCGCTCCGACCAGCCCCTCGCTCCTTCCTCAGGTGACGATGACATCACCACACGCCAGTTCCTCCACCACCTCCCCGGCACCCCCACGCCAGTCCTCTGTGGGCCTGGACTCTCTGTCTGTGTCTTCCTTCATGTCCGGGGATTTAGACGATGACGGGAATCAAGGAAGAGGGGGAGAAGAAGGGCTGAGAGACCTGGAAGTGAACCCGTATGACGGTTTGCCCTTTTCCTCGCGTTACTATGCCCTGCTGAAAGAGAGGCAGCGGTATCCAATATGGAGGCTGAGGAGAAGCCTCCTGGAGCAGCTGGAGAGCCACAACATGGTGCTGCTCAGCGCGCCAAGCGGGTCTGGAAAAAGCACCCAGGTAACCAGCCGGCTGAGCCACACAGCAGCCCTTTAAAGGACCATACCACCCATTTTGCATGTTTGAGCCTAATATATTCAATTTTCATACATG
>VXCM01008763.1:0-15753 GCA_014773175.1 Lucifuga dentata
CATATATCTTCATTTATTGAGAAATGGCGAGTATAAAACATCGTGAACGCTACGTCCAGACGCTGGACTCTGGTTTAAAGGATTAAAATATGACAGTTACACTGTGAAGGTGCAAAGATGAGCTGTTATTTTTTATCTGAAAGCAGAACGGCTTTGTTGAATCATAAAACATATCTTCTCACATCCTGGTGGAAGTCAGCAGGAATACTCACTGGCGTTGCTGTCGGCCAGCGTGTTGAGGTTTCCTGAGATGTCTCTCCTCCTGAACAGACACACCACCTTCGCTTCCACGTTTCCATTGGCTGTCTGGAAGAGAAAGTGATGACAAGTTAGAATAAAATTAAAGTATTTTGTTAGCCATATATCCATGATATTCTGTAGCATGATTCTATTCTCAGGCCTGCTTTAAGATTAACACAGCAATCAGCATATCCTCGCATTTATAGTTTTCGCACATCCCGTCAAACGACCCGTCAACATTCACACGCACGTCTTAGTAGGCAAAACACTGACTTTTAAGGTGGAATTATCACTTGAAGATTTGATTTTGAAACTTCAGCGGCTTAAAATATGAGTTTATATTTTGGAAATTGGTAGTCAGTAACTGTGTTTCCATCCACCTATTTTTATGCAAATTTTGAATATGCGCATAAGAAACCCTCAATGGAAACACCAGTAATTCACGTTAAAAATGTACGTGCTCGGCAGAGGTGGATTAACTGATGATTCGCAGAAGACGAAATGCGATTAAAGCTGATGGAAACAGTTTATTCGCATTATGTCCGGTAACTTGATGTAGCAGCTCTTTAGTTTCTCGTGGATGGCTTGACACACTGCGTAAACACAATGGTGGACGGTTGTTTTACTGACACCGCCACTGGTACTCGGCACAAATAGCGAGCTTACAGAGCGCCATGGCAACGCGCTGATCAGTCGGCGCAGGACGTGTGCGGCTCAGTGAAAGGTCCGATTGTTCAAAGGCGGCTCTGGATGCTGGAAAACGCTGAACCCAAAGCCGCTCTGTGAAATCCTCACCAACGACCTGCCAGAACTGCTCAGAGCGTCTGCATTCCCAGGTGTACGGTGGTTGGCGTCGGATCGCCATAGCAACCATTTCATCTCTCATAAAACGGACTACTGCATTCGCTCTCCGGCGTCTCTTGGCTGCATCTACTAACTGATGAAGGAGTACAAGAAGTACTCTTCCCACGCCAAGCCTTTCATTTAACTCTCCTTCTTCACTTTTGATTCCGTAGAAAACGCGTATGTAGTAACGTTACGCAGAACGCAGTCGCTCTCCTAGATAATTTGCATAACGTAGTTGATGGAAATGCACATCAATTTGCATTTCCTTTCATCGAATAACTAGAAATGTGCATTAAATATGCAAATAAGTTGAATGGAAACGCAACTAGTAACATAGCATGTATGCAGGTAGTATTTATTGGGCTTAAACATGCAACATTGGTATGGTTTGAATCAGGAGATGCGATTTGTCATAAATGGGTACATACACATGGAATGAGGACACCCACTGCACAAACAAATAAAAAAAAAATTAAGTTATTATTATTAGTTTTTTTAAGTGGATGAAGTTCGTCCAGAGAGGAAACACGAATAATTAATACCGTAACGAGCCACCTGATCATCACCAGTATAGAATCCAGATAATGAGAACTCGTTTTAACCCTGTGGAGTCTCAAATCAATTTCTCAAAAAAACAATGCCACATTCAAGAAAAAAAAAAAAAAAANAAAAAAAAAAAAAAAAGTCAATTTTCTACTCGATTCTATAAGCTTCTAGAAAATAAAAGAGCCTCCAAAAATCAGCAAACAACGTGTCAAAAGTGACTTTAGACTCTAGAGGGTTAATGAAAGATGTAAATGCAGGTCCTGACATCGTCTGTAATTATGCAGGTAACGCGGCTGGGAGGGGGGGGGACTTGATGAACTGTGATTAAGGCAGGAGGGAAAGCACAAACTGTTCCTCCCTCTGAACTCCACAGGCTGAATTCATTCAGCATCTGTTAGCTGAGAAAACTGACGTGCTGCTGGAGCGTCAGGTCAACACCGTTCCATCAGCCAACCGTGCTCTGACGGGATTCAGCTGTGTCAACCAGGAAACGCTGACAGAGTCGATGTGTATGTGTATGTGTGTGNGTGTGTGTGTGTGTGTGTGTGTGTGTGTGTGTGTGTGTGTGTGTGTGTGTGAACCAGAAATTAATTAAGAAATGGAGCATGACCAGTCTCCTATAAAAGAAATCCTACTTGGAAAATACTCATTTCTGATTGGCTCAGGGGTTCCCAGCACATTAAACCCTGATGCCAAACAGTCCCAACAAAAGTTTAACCACCATTCTAAATTCTAAAAGGGTTAGTAAACCGCAGGTAACCATAGCAACGCAGATGTAGAACTTCTCTCACCAAGTTTAGGATTTCTGTATCAGTCCATCTGAGAGCGCTTTATACTCAACTTTTTTTATTTTTATGTTGTTGTAGTGAGTTTAACCATGGTAAGTTTAGTTTCACCAGTAATTTACTCAGGGACGCATGATTTAACTAACAGAGCAGTTTGAAGTTAAGGCGTGTAATATGACGATAAAACACTCTCAGGTATCCATGAAGCGACTTCAGCGAATACATCAGAGAGAAAACTCACCTTGTTGAGCTCTTCTATTCTGCGGATCAGGTAAGGGTTACTGGATGAGTTCTCAAAGTACACGTAATCTGAAAGAGATGAAGATCAGACAGCCATGAAGGACAACATGTGACTGAAACATAACAAGGCATTAAAGGAACATACCACCCATTTTATTGAGCTTAAATGCTAAAATTACATAACTTCTAAAAAACCTGAATACACGTCTTGTTGGTGATGATGGATTACCTATCCCAAGAACGTTTACAGTATCAACAAGTTGATTTTAATAGCAGAATGAACTGAAACCAATGGAGGTCTGGAAGGTAGGAAAAACATTTTTAATTCACCGTTCCAGTAGTATGCTTTGGGAAATGATTGTCAGTAACGTTACATGTATGAAAATTGAATATATTAGGCTCAAACATGCAAAATATGGTATGGTCCTTTAAAATCAAAGCGTTTTAAAGGGGAAAAAGCCAAGCCAGACTATCCTTTAAAGGACCAACCGGTGATTTTGCACATTTAAGCCCAATAAATACTACAAGCATACATGTTACGTCACTGACAACCATTTTCCAAAACATAAAACCATATTTAATTTAATCTGCTAAATCTCCTGATCTTTCCAAATCAAATGTTCAGGTGATACACACCTTAAAATTCATGTTTCACCTGCTAACATGTACGCCCAAATGATGAAGGGACTAATTTCAGCTTCAGCAGCATGTTTAGGGAAATGGTTGGCAGTAACACGTATGTGGGTTGTATGTATTTATTGTCTCCTCATGCACTCTGCTCGTGCCACAGACACGCTGCTTCCTTGTACCGCCTGATGCAGCTCAGCGCAGCAGTGTGGCGTCACATTAAACTCCATCTGGTCCTCCCACGAGCACGGACATGCGCCTCAGGAGGACGTCGGTGCACATCTCAGCACGGACACGCAGGAACCCAGACAGGAAGAATATTTCTTGCTCTACTTAGCACACGGATGGCGAGCCCATCCAGAGGAGAGTCAATTCCTTGTTCAGAGTGGACACAGCATCACCACGTTACATAACACCGCCTGAACCACCAACAGGGGATCTGCACTCTGCTGTCTGATGTGACTGATTTTCGTGCTGACGCGGTCATGGCGGCAGGAATTAGTCGATTGATTCGATCCCCGTGTCTTCCTGAGCAGCCATGTTGTGACAAATCAAAGTGTAACGTTGAGTCCAGTGAGTGAAGCCTGACGGATCAGAGAACAAACACGCCACACTTTGATAGGGATCACACGTCTTCCTTCCTCAAACGCTTTACTCAGCTGCCACTTTGCTAAGCTCGATCACGCATCACCTCTTAAAGGGATCAGGAGCTTTATGTGCTGTTTTGATGGATATGTCAAGTGCCTTAGCTGCTGAATAGATAAATATCAATTAGCAGAAAAAGGACAGAAAGAGAGAAATTAGCTGCTCAGAGCGACTTTGGAAGCAGTGAGTGTTTGCTGTGGACGCATGCAGGCGGAGTGGTGCAGTGTGCTGGGTGCCTGAGGGTGAATGAAGAGGAGGAAGCCCTTTGACTAATCTCAGGGGGAGATAATGATCTTACATGCTGAACACTGTGTGCTAATACAGACGCTCACTTCGCACCAGCCTCCCGCATGAAAAAAAAAGCTTTATGAAGGGAGAATTCATAGACACCTGGATTATAAACGTGACAAAAGATTCATATCTATTTATCCTGAGATTAAAGGTTGCACATAAACACGTAGAGTTGTTATGTCCGACACCAGAGAAAAGTCTGAGTTTCTGCTCAGGAGTAACAGCGATTCCATGAACAGCTCCAGCTTCACACCAAAACTTCTTAAGGAAATTTGGAACTAATTTACACGAGCTAAATAGGAGCATTAATTTCCTTGCTTTCATTCCCACTGCACTTCAGTACCATGAAGATAATGAAAATTAAAGCAGGTGACATCTACACTGCAACAAGTGTGGCATTTCCACAACACAAACACACACATATGTACAATCTGAAGATGACATTTTGGAGGCACGCATGTCAAGCTCCTCTGCAAACATCTTCCAGCTATCGTCAAAAACTCCGTCTGCACACCTACATGTAGACATTGCCATGCACATTCAGAGAAGCATAGCTCCATCTCAGAGGGCCCTCTGCTGGAGGACAGAACCTTAACAACGGGACCAAAATTTGACCTGTGACAGACTCAGACACTGGAGAACATAATGCAAGTGCAAATACATTCAACACTTAAAAAGGTGTGTGAAGGCTGTTGGAACTGAACTGGTCCAGCTGCACAGAAGAAAGCATATGTCTCTGCCAGGGAATATAGTCCCAGGAGAAGACTGCTTTTACAGAGAAATTAAAAATAACCATCCTTTCTACATTTGGACATGCATGTTAGTTAGCGAAACATTGAATTTTCAGGTGGGTGTAGCATCTAAAACATTTGATATCAAAAGATTATGGGATTTGGCAAAATAAGAGGTCCGTAACATGAATGTGGGTAGTAGTTATTGGGCTTTAACATGCAAAATCACCGGTTTGTCCTTTAAAACCATGCAACCTATAGGTAACTCAGCCAATCCATCTCCAATAAAGCAATGAATCAATTATTAACACTCTACACAGAATAATCACAGCATATTTTGCACAATAGTGTTTAATCATTGTGACCTGGATAGCTTTGGCTACCGAAACACTTTGACCTCTCACAAGCCTGACAGCATCTCCTTCTCACTTCAGCACATCTCTGCCTCCAAAAACACACACAATTCCTGCTCACAAGCGACAATGTTGCTCAGAGAAGAAGTGAAACTTTAGCATCCACGGAGAAGTAGCTTAAAGGTAAACTCGCCCTGTTCGCCTCTACCGGCGTTTTTAATCATCTCCACGGTATCATTAGCTAAACGGATGTTAGCGATGGCGACCTGTCACAAAAACCAAGAATTCACTCGGTGTCTGGAAAGTTACGGCTACTGTAATTTAAAGAGATGCTGCAGTTTGTATCTTGGGGAACAGAGAAGCGATACTTTGTGAAATAAAAACAGTGTCGCTGAAATACATTGTTAGCAAGTTAGCTAACTTGAATTAGCCGTTTTTGGAAATGTGGAAACTATTTTTTTCTTGTAGAGATGACAACGTAGTAAGAGCGGGTAACTCTTAGCAAACTATTCATTTCGAATTTCAAAAAGCAGCTGCACAAGCTAAACCATAAGCTAACATAAGTTAGCAACAAAAGTTTCCTAACGCGGCTAAGTAACGTTACCGACTTACACATATAGAGCGGATATCGCGGAGGCGAAAATTAAATTAAGCCAGCCCGCTAACAAAAACTAGCCGACCAGTTTTAGCTAGCTACCACAGACATCGCTCCAATTAGATAAATGCTAACAACACAACAGCTAGCAGCTAACTAGCATCGTGCGACCACGTCCATAACATTACCCTAGGTGCACAATCCACGCCAGAGTGTGTTAAAATGTCAAATTTTCGGTTGCCTCGTTCAGTGGCAGATGTGCTTATATTTTAATAAACATGTCTAAGTCAGTTAAAAACTTTCAGTTGACACCGCTCATAGCCACTCGCCGTGGGGTCTGTGGGTGTAAGAAATAAGTGAGGTTATCAGACCGATCCGTCCTAAAAGTTGATGCATTCTTTAAATAAATCCTGTTAGGTGTATTTGAAGCACAAAGCATTCGAGAATTACCCCCACTGTTCAAACTAAATACTCAGCCATAAGCGATAATTATGTTTATTTCGCCATGTAACACAGTGGGATGTTGGAGTTGACGCTGTCCCATGCCAGCGGACCGCACATACTGGAGCTAAAGAGCTAGCTACAGTTAGCAGCTAACCGAACAGACAGCTAGCAGCTAGTTAGCCACTTAGCTGAGACGAACAATCGCGTTCCGGGGGGGCTCCTCAAAATGTAAAACATTCCTTACCTCCCACTCTGTACATGTTGGCCGCCATTCTCTCGTAACCTTTAGCAAACACAGTCCCAGGGATTTCCCCACTTGCGTGTAAAAGGAGGATGGGGATCTATTTTATTCCTTCATTTATCGTAGACACCCCCGCCGCGAAACAAAGCCGGCTCCGGTCACAACAAGCCGAGCTGTGGCGGGTAAAAAGTTTAAAGTTTCTGTTAGTAAGCTTCCGGAGGTTATCCCAAAAAAATAACGTCCTTTGTTTTCGGTCCCTCCAACGACCTTCTTCTCCTCTTCCTCACTCACTCATTCACACACAGCTAGCCCGTCTCTTACTCCACTCTTCCTCCCATCCTCCGCTCCCAGCTTCATCCTCCTCTTCTTCACCTCCGCTCAGTTCAGCACACACATACACACGCACACTCACTGGGCCACTTCGTTGTCTGAAATCGTCATCTTCGGCGAGAGTCGACAATCTCCGGCATCAGCAACTTTCTGTTAGCTAAAGGACTGTATACCGGTGATTTTTGCGTGTTTGAGCCGAATAAACACAACCCACATACACGTTATATTGCGAAAGGCTATTTTCAAAAACATACTTCTGGAGTGGTAACTTTTAGAATTGTTTTTCCTACCTTCCAGACTGCCACTGGTTTTAGTTCATTCCAGTACCCTGCAAAAACCAACTTGTAGAGACGTGAAACAATCCATCACAGCAAACACGACATGGGGATCTATTTTATTCCTTCATTTATCGTAGAAATTTTGTTGAAGTTACTTAGTGTAACACAGAGTTAGATGGAAGAAACTGTATGCTTCCACCAGGGAATACAGTCCCAGGAGAAGGCAGCTTTTAAATGTGAAAACCACTGCTCTGGTCCTTTAATGTGCAACAGTTTTAAACAACAAACAAACTTTTTATATTAAATAAGAGAAAATGTGTTTTATAAAAAAAAAGAGGAGGAATACCAATACTTCTGCCATGTATGTATAATCACACGTATGTTACATCTCTCCAAATCTACACTTGAAAATGTTTTGTCCACCTTTCAAAAAAAAAACAAACCAAGGAATATTAAGATTCAAAGGGTGACAGGTTCTTTAATATTTATCTTATAGGACTGAGACTTAGCTGAATTATCTAAAATATGAATGAAATCACACACTATTCCTGGAGCAGCGCTGCCCACTAGTGACATTTTAGAAACGCTACAACTTCCTGTCGAGTTTTTTTTTTTTTAATTTATTGAAAGCTTGACACAACGTCACAGTATTTTTCCAGTTCTCTTAATCTTTACCAAAAAAATAACATTTTAATAAAACAATTACTTCCAAGTACTGATGTCCTGTTACAGTCTGAGATGATGAGAATTAATTCCAATCTAACAGGTTTGTCACAGTCTGTTTAATGCAAAGCACAAAACAGCTTTAAAGGACCATACCATCCATTTTGCATCTTTGAGACTAATATATTCAGTTTTCATACGTTACGTTACTGACAATCATTTCCCAAAGGATAAAACCGTATTTCAGCTTTCCTGATATTTTGCTAAATCTCTTCATCTTTCAAAATCAAATATTCAAGTGATACACCCACCTTAAAAATCCATGTTTCTCCTGCTAATAGTTACACAGCCTTATGAAGTCACGGTCCTTTAAATTTTTCCATAAACGCAGGTCTTCTTTTGGGACTATATTCCCCGGTGGAGGCATACATTCACTCCACGCTTTTTATTGAGCTTAAACACTAAAATTACATAACTTCTAAAAAAACCTGAATACACGTCTTGTTGGTGATGATGGATTACCTATCCCAAGAACGTTTACAGTATCAACAAGTTGATTTTAATAGCAGAATGAACTGAAACCAATGGAGGTCTGGAAGGTAGGAAAAACATTTTTAATTCACCGTTCCAGTAGTATGCTTTGGGAAATGATTGTCAGTAACGTTACATGTATGAAAATTGAATATATTAAGCTCAAACATGCAAAATGGATGGTATGGTCCTTTAATATCAACAAGCAACTAAACACAGATTTTTAAAATATATATACACGACGCAACATGTATTTTAGGTGCAATTGCATAAGCCATAATGCAGAGCTTTGGTAAACATGATTGTTGTTAAAGGACCATACCGGTGATTTTCCATTTCTAAGCCTAATAAATACTACCAGCATTTCCCAAAACATAAAACCGTATTTTAGATTTCTTGTTATTTGCCAATTGTTTAATCTTTGAAACTCAAATGTTCACATCTGGATGTAGAAGGCACGGCCATTTTTAATTTCTCAGTCAAGCCGTTTTCTCTTGGGACAGTATTTCCTGGTGTAGACATAATTTTCTGCCATGTAGCTCTGTGTTTGAACAGTTAAATAAAGCTACTTTGACAAAAACATGTAATAGACATGTTTGCTGTGATGGATTACTTATCTCAAGTGCGTTTCAAGTCTCTAAAAGTATTGTGTTTTTTTTTGTTTGAGAGACTTGAAATGTGCTCCACTAGTATGTTTTGGGAAATGCTGTCAGTATGCAGGTTATATACACTGAGCTCAAACATACAAAACCACCGGTATGGTCCTTTAAATCAGAGGCTAACAATGCAGGAATGTTCACAGAAACCAAAGTCTTTGTCACGGCAGAGTCAAGCGCTGTACCAACACACGTGACCATGTCTGTCACATATTCAACAGAACGCCATCTGTTCTGCTCTGAGACAGGAAGTCACGTCGTCCATTTCACAAAGATTTTACACCATCATGGAGCTCATTAACTGTAAAATTAAGATGGACGTTACTACTTAAAGAGGAGTCTACGTGCTAGGTATGATGCCGACGCAGCAGCGGCGAGGCCTGGCTGAGCCGACGCCTGCTCCATGCTTTTCTCTCGGTTTTCTCTTTGGCGGTGTGGAAAACGCTTCCTTCTTTTGCAGTTTTAATAAGAAAGGCTTCACTTCCTCCCTAAGTGGCGGCGGGTTCTGGGGAGCTGGTGGAGGTGGAGGAAGCAGAGGCGAGTCTCTCCCTGCCGTCGCCTCTGATCACCCTCCACTGGAGAATGCAGGTGTCTTTCCCGCCGATGGAGAGGAGGTGGGAGTCGCTGTGGGTGAAGCAGACGTTGGTAACGTGGCTGCCGTGGCCTTCGTACTTGTGACTCGGCGCCTGGTGGAGGAGAAGGAGGAGAGCTCGTTACGTTATCACCTGTTCCTCAGGTAAAGTCTGATTCTGATGAATCACCGTGACGCGGCGTTCCTCACACACTCACGCAGCTCAGCTCAGTCTGGATGATTAAATACGATATCAATCATCCCTGGTCTGCACTGGAGCACCTTAAAGGACCATACCAGTGATTTTTCATATTTAAGCTCAGTAAATACTACCCGGCATACATGTTACGTTACTGACAATCATTTTCCAAAACGTAAAACCGTATTTTAGTTTTTGTGTTTTTTTGCCAATTCCCCTCATCTTTCAAAATCAAATATTCAGGTGATAAAACAACAAATTTAAAATTCAATGTTTCACCTGCTGACATGTCAGAATGGAGACGGGACGGTCGTTATTCAGCTAAGAATTTATCAATGACATGACAGAACAGCTCACGTTTATGAATAAAAGCAGAGTCAGGTGACAGACGGTCATTATGCTTCATACGTAGAACAGAAAAAGTTTGGATTTTTAGATGGAAAAACCTGCAAGATGTTTTTCATCTTACAGTTACCCTTTAAAGCCAGACAGGTTAGTCAAATTAATAATAATGATAATAATAAACTTTATTTGTATAGCACTTTTCAAAACCTCCAGTTATAAAGTGCTTTGCAAACAAAGAGACAATAAACATTAAAGGACCATACCGCCATTTTGCATGTTTGAGCCTAATATATTCAATTTTCATACATGTAACGTTACTGACAATCATTTCCCAAAGCATACTACTGGAACGGTGAATTAAAAATGTTTTTCCTACCTTCCAGACCTCCATTGGTTTCAGTTCATTCTGCTATTAAAATCAACTTGTTGATACTGTAAACGTTCTTGGGATAGGTAATCCATCATCACCAACAAGACGTGTATTCAGGTTTTTTTAGAAGTTATGTAATTTTAGTGTTTAAGCTCAATAAAAAGCGTGGAGTGAATGTATGCCTCCACCGGGGAATATAGTCCCAAAAGAAGACCTGCGTTTATGGAAAAATTTAAAGGACCGTGACTTCATAAGGCTGTGTAACTATTAGCAGGAGAAACATGGATTTTTAAGGTGGGTGTATCACTTGAATATTTGATTTTGAAAGATTAAGAGATTTAGCAAAATATCAGGAAAGCTGAAATACGGTTTTATCCTTTGGGAAATGATTGTCAGTAACGTAACATGTATGAAAACTGAATATATTAGGCTCAAACATGCAAACTGGGTGGTATGGTCCTTTAATCTACAGACTCAAACCTGATGCTAGAGAAAAATCTAGATATACTGTGAGGAGAATAACAATTTATGACAATTTGTATATTATTTCAAAACACACACACACACACACACACACACAGCTTACCTTTGGTTTAGGACAGGGGTACTGGAAGAGGTGGACTTTACAGAAGTCGTCGGCNCACAGCTTACCTTTGGTTTAGGACAGGGGTACTGGAAGAGGTGGACTTTACAGAAGTCGTCGGCGACAGCAACCACCGTCTCGCTGTGAGAGCGACACAGCGCATTAATGTCTGTGCCATCTGATCCCTCCAACCACACGCCTGAAACACGCAGCAACACGCCATTACAGCACATATGCAGGTGTTTTTATTTTATTGTTGGTGACATTATCTGTTTTTTGGGCATTTACATGTCCAACCAGCAGCTCCAGTCTACCTCAAAAGATGCAAAATGAATGAAACGAAAACAAAAAACTACATATGTAATAACAAATTGTATTCAACATACTGAAATGAATAAATAAAGATGGAGAAAAAAGAAGTGAAAAGAAAGGACAAAAGAACACATTCTATAACACAGCTCTAAATATAGTCCTGTAAGGAGCATACCGGCTGTTTTACACATCTAAGCCCAATAATACAACCCGTATACGCATTACAGCACTGACAAACATTTTCCAAAACATCAAACCATATTTTAGTTTTACTATTGTTTTGCCAAATTCTCTAATCTTTAAAACTCAAATGTTCAGGTGATTCAATCACCTTAAAATTCAGCATTTCACCTCCTAACACATACAGTAAGTAGACACCGTCTTCTCCTTGGACTATATTTCCTGGCGGAGACATACATTTTTTTTTTGCAAGCAGCTCTGTGTTGGACTGTTTATGTTAAAGGACCATACTGACCATTTTACATGTTTGAGTCTAATATATTCAATTTTCATACATGTTACGTTACTGACAATCATTTCCCAAAGGATAAAACCATATTTCAGCTTTCCTGATATTTTGCTAAATCTCTTAATCTTTCAAAATCAAATATTCAAGTGATACACCCACCTTAAAAATCCATGTTTCTCCTGCTAATAGTTACACAGCCTTATGAAGTCACGGTCCTTTAAATTTTTCCATAAACGCAGGTCTTCTTTTGGGACTATATTCCCCGGTGGAGGCATACATTCACTCCACGCTTTTTATTGAGCTTAAACACTAAAATTACATAACTTCTAAAAAAACCTGAATACACGTCTTGTTGGTGATGATGGATTACCTATCCCAAGAACGTTTACAGTATCAACAAGTTGATTTTAATAGCAGAATGAACTGAAACCAATGGAGGTCTGGAAGGTAGGAAAAACATTTTTAATTCACCGTTCCAGTAGTATGCTTTGGGAAATGATTGTCAGTAACGTTACATGTATGAAAATTAAATATATTAGGCTCAAACATGAAAAATAGGTGTTTAAGTAACTTCAACAAAGAATTTAACAGATGTCATGTTATTTATCTCAGACATGTTTCAAGTCTGTACATGTTGATTTTACAGCGTAACTGGAACAGAAACATTTTATTATTCATTCTCAGCATGTTCTCACCCATGACGTGGAAGCCCAGCACACACGTGTAGGAGGCCCATTCTCTGTCTTTGTTGTCAGAGCGGTTCCTCAGCAGCTTGCAGCCTGCAGCGATGTCCCCTGTCAAACATCCATGATATCAGCTGAATTATTACACGCGTGTTCAGCCAGACGATGAATCACACAGCAGCCCTTCGTGTGATAATTACAGATTCTTTAAAGGTGATTTTGGTTTTGAGAAATATCTCACGTTGTTGAATTATAATGTGTAAATACTGGTGCGGGAGTCATAATTTGCATGTTTCAGACTGTAGATATGAACGTGATAAAAACACCAAACCGTGAACTGTGTTTGACAGGTAACCATGGTGACGACTTTCACCATATGCTCATTTGTTTTGTTTTTGAGGAGGATGGAAACAAATTAATTAAAATATATTATAGAGTCAATTCTAGTTGTGAAAAACTTTTAAAAGTCGATGGGCAAAAGAAATTTGAAAGATTTGTTTGATTTGGTTAGTTTATTAAGGAAATATTGTGCAGCGTTTAATTTCTAAATGTAATATATACCTTTATGTGTGTGCAAAGTCTTTTGGTTTGTATGTGTGGTTGTTGTGTAAGTTGTGTTTTTATTTTTGTTCTTTATACCTTGTCGCGGTAGGATGGCATATTAGGGCCTTATAAAACGAAAAGAAAACAAAAATGAGGGGGGCATTATTTCAAGTTTTTAAACTTGCAAATTTGTGAGTTTCAAATTCGCAAATTTGTGAGTTTCCAAACGAGTTTAAAAACTCACAAATTTGATTTAATTGTTTTAAAAAAATTAAATTATTTTAAAATATTTAAAAAAATGATTATTCATCCTTAAAAATACTTTTAATTATGTTTTCTAAATTCACAAATTTGCCAGTTTAAAAACTCACAAATTTGGTATTTTTTTCCCCCGAGTACATAACTTTATTAAATTATACTTTTCCATTGGATTTAACAATAAAGAAATATTTGGCTGTTAGGGCAAAAATCATCAAGTTATAAGTTTACAGAGTTTTAAAACCAGCAAATTTGTTTAAAAACTCGAAATAATGCCCCGTTTTTTCCATCTTATATTGCCCTAATATGCTGTTGTAGAGAGGAATCTAAAGGAAAACTAGATAATAAAATGAAGCTTACAGTAAAGGATCTCGTAGTCTCCTGAGTTAGACATGATGTACTTCCCATCTTTGGACCAGTCCAGGTGAGTTATGAAGCTGGAATGACCCTGCAGCAAAGCCGAGGAGGCCTCATTTAACAAAAAAAATAAACATTTCCATCTATCATCCATCCATCCATCCATCCATCCATCCATCCATCCATCCATCCATCAGAACCGTTCCTCCACCCAGGCTGAAGGCAGCCCAGACAAACCACATAAAGAGAAACCAACATTAATATCAGGATTTTGTTGCTTCTCTTGTCATGAGAATCAGCAGTTTATTACTGTAAATTAATCTGGACCAAACAGGAAGTACTAATAGTCTGAAACGGAAGCTCAAACGTTAGCACACTGTGCTAACGTTTGTGCAGTGGTTCTTTCCTGGTCTCTCACTCAGGAAGTGATGAGCATTTCCTGATAAATAAATCAGCAGAAGAAGTGTGAGGCGTTAAGGTGGCTGAGCGAACAGAGAACAGGAAGTAAATGGAGCTGCACGGCGGCGTTTCTTTCATCCTGACTCACGTTGCATCTCCCAAAGCGTACGTAGCGCCGCCCGCCGTCCGTCACGCTGTAGATGTAGATGAAGTTGTCATGGGAACCTACAGCCAGAAAGCTGCCGTCTGAAACACAACAGCGTTCACAGGGTTAAAGGACCATTCCAGTGATTCTGCATGTTTCAGCCAAGGAAATACAACACACACATATGTTATGTTATGTATGTTTTCTGGAGAATCCCCCACTTCAGAATACGTTGCCATGGCGATGACAGTAACAGTGATTTTTATACCTGGCGAGTATCTCATGACGGACAGCTGCTCGTTGCCGTCGGTGGATTCACACAGGACCTCACTGGTCAGCAGGTCGAGAACCACCCACCTGTTGTTATTGTTAAAAGGAGGAGGAGTCAAAGATCCTTAACAGGAAGTAAAACTAATTGCTGAGTTCCAAAGTCTTATTTTTACATATTTATTATTTATAAAAATGTTTAAGCCCAATAAATACACCTTACATCACTGACAACCATTTTCCAAAACACAAAACATAACTTTTGCCAAATCCCCTAATCTTTCAAAATTAATTTTGCAGGTGAAACAATCACCTTAAAATTCTCTACAAGTTAATTTTTTTAGAGCGTACTGAGATGAACTCAACCCAATGGCAGTCTGGACGGTAGGAAAAACAATTCTAATATTTCCCGCTCCAGTAGTATGTTTTGGGAAATGGTTTTTAGTGTTTTCAGGTTGTATATATTGTAGATCAAACATGCAAAACCACTGGTATGGTCCTTTAATTACCTTCCTGTGCTGAGGCCGACTGAAACCACCGATCCATTTGGACAGAAATCTGCACATAATCCATATTCCTGAAATAGACAGGTGAGTTTGTTTGATCTGTGTGTTCAATGTATGTGTGCGTGCGTGCGTGCATGCGTGTGTGTGCGTGTGCATCTTACCTCCAGTGTGGTGCACCAATCCAGTTTGTGTTCCTCCGTGTTCCACAAACACACCTGCCTGTCGTGGCCGCAGGTGAAGAAGATGTTCTGAGAGGGATGTGTAGCCAAACCCCACATCTCATCAACGTGACCCTGACACACACACACACACACACACACACACACACACACACACACACTGTTTATTGCTTGTTGCATGACACAATCACAAATGAATCCAGTAACAGCTGATTCTAACATTAAATGCCTGAATAAATCCATTTATAATTACATAATCTATGACAATTTAGAACTAATTGGGCTATAATTAAAGCTTTGAAGGACTATATAGGTGATTTTGCATGTTTAAATCCAACAAATACAATTAGCATACACATTATGTTACCGACAGCCATTTTTCAAAACATAAAACCATGCTGTAGTTTTCCTGTTATTTTTTTACATCCTCTAATCTTTCTAAATCAAATGTTCAGGTGATGCATGCACATTAAAGGACCATACCACCCATTTTGCATGTTTGAGCCTAATATATTAAATTTTCAT
>VXCM01008764.1:0-15697 GCA_014773175.1 Lucifuga dentata
GTTTCTTGTCATCTTACCCGTGAGTCGGTCTCTGCTTCTGGGTTCTCACCTTCCGGCCTGATACATGTGTGATTGACTTATTCTTTACTAAATGATGTGTTTGATTAAAGACTTTATCTGTCCTGTGAGTGTACAGGATGTTAAGCATATATTTTAATATTAAATGTATTACCCGAACAATCTGATCTGAACAATGTTTTTGGACATATATATATTGCAAATCAAGTTCTCTGTGCCTCAGTGTTTGTGAATGTACGTTGCATATTAATTATAGTCACATAGCGTTAGGCTAAAATACATGGGAAATCATTTTGATGAATTATATGGCAGTAATTTAATTACATTTATCTCTTTTCTCATGAATAACATTTTCATGGTCATATTTGATGCATTATTATTTTATTACAAAAGCAACTATTTTCGATTGCTGATAAGGAATGGAAAATATAATCAGTGCAAGCATTGTATTTTTAATTGTTAATTTAATTTAATTTAATTTTTAATTTAATCTAATCATCATCAAAATACAAGCATTGATCACTTTTGAGTTCAGTGAATGCAGCACAGCAAAACACATATGATGCACGTGATTTTTTAAAATTTTCTTTCACATTTCCTTGGATATTTTGTCCTGTTTTGCAGGTATTTCCACATTTCATTGGCCAGCTCAGCTAACCAGATTAATGTAAATACATTGAACACTGAGAAACATGATGCTTATTTTGTCATTCCTGCATTATAATCCAGTATGACATGGAGAATGAGGGGAGGGAAAAAACACAAGGCCTGAGCTCCAGCCTGCTGATGTCCCAGGATGCTTTAGGCTTTCACACAAATTCAAACATTCAAGCATTTTTTCTCAGCACTGGAGATCTGCTTTCCTTTTCATTAGTGAGATACCAAATATGATTAGAAAACATGGAGAGAAGACAGATTATACAAGTGTTTCCTCAGGCATCAGTCTTCACAACAGCAGGACACAGTCAGTACACAATAAGAACAGACCACTAGGCTACTTTATGTGTGTTTGTCTGTTTTTTCTTTGGAAAATCCTCAGTAATCTTACCCTTATGGTTTGAATGCTTAAACCATAGATTACTGGATTAAGAAGCGGGGGGAATATCAAAAAGCACAGAGATAAAAACATCTCAGTATTATAAGGGAGATAACTGATTTTTAATTGAGATTGTGCTATTTCCAAAAAACATCCAGTAGAGTAGTTAACAATTGCAATTAGGTGAGGAATGCATGTACGCAGGGCTTTGAGCTTGGATGCAATGAATGACAGCATACATATCCTCAGGATTTGTACATATGTGTAAAAGATCATGATTAGCTGTGGAACTGTACATAGACCCACAGAAAGAAGGCCTACTATGTTAAAAATAGACATCTGTACAGGAGAGCCTTGCTAATGAGTAATTAATGCAGTAGAAATTTTCTATAATTCTCTGACAAAACTGCAGCTGCAGAGTAGGAATGAAAAAAATTAGAAATGCAATAAGAGGGTAAAGCCATGTGAAAATAATGAGTTTACACACCCTCTGTGACATGATTGTATGATAATGCAGAGGATAACATATGGCCACATACCTGTCATAACTCATTGCTGCTAGGATTGTAAATTCAGTCATGGAATATGCATGTACAGCAAAGTTCTAAGTTTGACATAAGGAGAGAGACATGTCATATGAGTGTGAGAGCACGTTGGTCAGCAGTGCTGGTAGTAAGGCAGTGCTTCCATATAGAACTATTCACAGCCAAGTTACACAGCAGGAAATACATTGGCTCATACAGGGCCTTTTCATGATCGATCAATCTGATTAACAATACATTTTCAGCAATAATAGCAATGAAGATAAAGAGGAAAATGCAGAAATACATTGATTTCAGGCCTTCTATTCCATAGTATGCAGACAGATGAACTGATGTTACTCCAGAGAAATTTTTCATGCTGAAAGATGAAATGAAAAAAATGAAGGTGTGATGTGTTTACATTTTGTGTGCCACCCCCTCCACCTGCACTTATCTGTACTGAAGAGCTTTTTATATGCCTTTACATTTCCTTACCTGTGGAATAAAGTCATTTGATCTTAGCAACAAGCCAATTATTTCACTAACATTCAAATCTAAACTCCCTATTGAGGACATTACTTACTGTTGGAGAAAGGACGTGTCTGGGTGGAATCAGCTGTAAATGAACCTACACAGTTTCTGAATAGCAAACACAGTTCATATTCAATCTGCTATCCTACATTTTCTGCTATTATAGTACAGAATGCTAAAACTATAGCATAACTATTGAATTTGTTAATTTGTTTTGTATTTAGCCTGGAATGGCAGGAAGTCTTGTGTTGCCTTGATATTGTAAATTATCCATAATAGTTACCATCAGATAGATGTCATCAGCCAGTCCATTCTTCTCGATAGTCGGCTGGCCATCGCTCCCAGAGGCAGTCGGCTGGTTCTCACTGCCAAAGTCCTTTTCGGCTAACTCTTGTTGCCAAAGTCAGTCAGCGGGCCCCAGCTCCTGCCTCAGCTGCCTTGCCGGCTCCTGCTCCAGTAGTGGCAATAGCACCGCTGGATCCAGCTCTAGCAGCAGCAGCGCTGCATCTTGGCTACAGCAACAGCTTCATCTCCTGCCTCAGTCCCAGTGCCAGTGCCCATATCATGCACCATAGTTCCAGCAGTAGCCTCTTGCTTGCTTATGGGTGTCCATTGAATCTAATGATGACGTCTACTTCTGTCTTTTATCAGTGAGTTCTTTGATGGCTGAGTAGCCCTATCCTGGACCCACAAGTCCTATTGCAGGTGGATATGTATACGTGGTGGAGTGATAGTGACAATCATGGGTGTGTTCCTCTTGAATGTCCTTTGCTGTCTCCTGACTGTCCTTCTCCAGCATGTGAGTCCCATCCAGACACAGCTGCTACCAGGTGTTATGGTTAGCAGTGACATCCTCCAGGTTCTCAGCTCTGATTTTGCACTTCCTGAACATGGTCTTCAGCTGGTCCGTATAGCACTTCCTCTGTCCTCTAGCTGAGTGTTGTCCATGATGTAGCTGACCATATAGCTCTGCATGCAGCCAATTTGGGGGCATCCTTACCATGTGCCCCAACCATCATAGCTGGTGCTGGATGAGCATAGCCTCAATACTTCTGCAGTTGGTCTTTGTGAGTATTTCAGAATAAGGCACATGATCAAGCCAGGTAATTCCCAGGAAGTACTGAAGGCATCATATGTGGAAGTTCTCCAGGGACTTGATGTGACAGCTGTAAGCTACCCAAGCTTCGCAGCTTGGGTAGCGTACAGCTTGCATCATCTGACCATCTGCATCACCACAGGAGGGTGGTGATGTAGATGGCTTGGTAGACACAGATCTTCAAACAGAGATGTAGGTTCTTGTTTTGAAAGACCCAGCACTGGAGTCTCCCAAAGGCAGCTGATGCTCATTTAATTTGGTTCCGGACCTCATTGTCAATGCTGCTTCTTTTGGAAGAATGCTCCCCAGATATCTGAATGGTGGGACTAATGACAACTGTTCATCAGCAACAGTGAAGACAGTGGCTGGGATGTTGGCATTCCATTGGCAGAATACTTCCATTTTGGTAGTGTTGATGGCCAGTCCCATCCTGCTGTATGCTCTCACTGCTGCAGCAAGGACAGACTGGAGGTCTTGTGGAGTGTGAGTCACAAGAGCTTAGTCATCTGCATATTGCAGCTCAAGGACCCTTTCTCTATGCAGTTTGGTAGTCGCTTGGAGCCTCCTAATCTTGAAGAGGTTGCCGTCTAGCCTGAAGTCCACTGCCACACCATGCTGTCCTTGATCTTGTGGAGAAGCTGGGTGACACATACGAGGAAGATGTTAAAGAGCACTGGTGCTGGCACACACCCCTGACTGACTCCTCTATTTACAGGGGCAGATTCTTGTCCTCCTAATTCACCTGAGCAGTCATTCAATCATGAAACTGATGGAGGATGTTGATGAATTTGTTGGGGCAGCCAAACCTGAGGAGGACATCCCAAAAAAGTTTTCTCTGGACAGTGCTGAAGGTTTTGGAGAGGTCGACAAAGGCCATAAACAGTCTACATGTTGTTCCTGGCACATTTCCTGAAGTTGTCGGGCTTGAAAATCATGTCGGCCATGCTCCTGTTCTTCCTAAACCCACTGTGATTCAAGCAGCATTGACTCTGTGATGTTGTTGATCAGCCTCTGAAGCATCACCTTAGCCAGGACCTTACCAGCAACAGCAAGGAGTGATATACCCCTACTGCTGCCACAGATGGCCTTGTCACCCTTGTTCTTGTAAATGATGACAATTTTGGTGTCTTTCCATTTTTGTGGGATATTCTCATCAGCCCAAGCTTTGGTGATGTATTGGTGTAAAATTTTTGTACAGAGGTACCCTCCCTGCTTTAGCAGCTCAGCAGGGATTTTGTCATTACCAGGGAACTTGTTTTTGAGGGATCAGTTAGCTGATATAGCCTCCAGGAAGGTTGCGGGCTGGCTGAGGTTGTGAATAGGAGGATGTTTAGGCAGTTTGTCCAGAATAGTGAGGTCTGAATCAGAGTCCTGATTATAAGTAGGGTATCAAAATGTTCATCCCACCTCAACAGGGTGCTATTCTCCTTCAAGATGTTTAGACCATCTGCTGTTTTCAGGGGAGTGATGCAGAGATTTATTGGCCGTAGATGGTTTTAACAGCATTGTAAAAGTTGTGCTTGTCACATGTGCATCTCTCTCTTACAGCAGCACCCGCACCCCTGGTGTCAGCCTCAGCTCCAGCTGCAGTAACCATGACCTTGACCTCAGTTACTGCTGCAGTATCCTCATCAGCTACCTCTGCCATAGATCTGTATTCACCCTGCACCATGGACTCTAAGTCTGAGCTAGCCCTTTTGTTCAATGGCCTAGCCCTGTTGTTCTCCCACTACCAGTTTCTTTCCTGCTTGATTCCCAGTGCAAAGAATGTCCACCTGAGTTATCTACCCTGCCAGGTTCATCTGTTCTTCTGTTCCTAGGCTGTTCCCCTGAATCTCCTCCCCAGCCTGAGTTGTCTTCTATGCCTGGATCCTCATGCTTAGATTTGATTTGTCTGGAAGAGATGTCTGCTCTGCCAGGGATCCTAAGCTCAGGCCATCCACCAGAGCTGTCTGCTCTCCCTGAACTTTTGTGCTGGAGCCTTTCCCTGAGCACTCCCCTCTGGCTGGCCTCCTACACTCAGGTTGTCTGCCTGAGTCATCTGACCAGCCTAGTTCCCAGCATTTAGCCCCTAGTTTTCCTCCAAACCTCTACCCCGATGATCAAGGCCAGCTGCTTGAGCTATCTGCTTCACTCAGATCCTTGGGCTGTCTGCCTGAGCCATCTCTCTTGCCTGATTCCTTGGGCTTGGGCTGTCCACTGGATCCTTATGACTAGATTAATTGCGATTCAAATTTAAATGATTCTGATATCGATTCATTAAATAAAAAATCAATCATCAAATTTTTAATTGAGTTAATAGCATAAGTAACACTAGCCATGTAAGTTCTGTGTGACGTAGTGCAACTACTGTATGATGGAAAGCGTAGAAGACCAAGTTTGTATTGGAAATAACATCTCAGACTCCAGCACCTTCGAGGTTTAGAGTGAATGTTTGGACTCATTTTGGCTTTGAAAAGCAAAAGGATGCAAACAAGCCTGACAAAAGTAAGGCCATTTGCAAAATATGTAACTCATAAGTAAAATTTTGTGGCAACACAATGAACCTGTGGAACCACTTGACGAGGCATCACCCTGCCACTGCAAAATCTGCACCATGACACTTAAATTAAGACAGATGATGGTAGAAAATGCATTGATCAAAAAGCTGCCATCTGTTTCCCCTCAAGACAAAAAATAACTGTCCATTGCTATTTCAATATGCAAGGATACCCGCCCTTACAGTGTCATGGACAACAAGGGATTCAGGCACATGCTTAATAAAATCCTGAATCATGGTATGCTGTCCCCACACAACAACCACATTAGTGAGTTGGCTATCCCAAAGCTTTATGTGGATGTCAAAGAGAGCATCAGAACCTCCCTACAGAATCAAATTGAATTGGGACTTTGAAAATTTAAATCAAATTGAATCCGGAGGTTTGAATTGATAACCAGTCCTACTGCCTGAGCTGCCTGTCCTGTTTGGTTGCCTGGGCTCCAGTCGTCTGCCTATCTTGTCTGGCCTCCAGTGCTCGGGCTGTCTGCTCAAGTTTCCTGCATGGGATGTTGGGTTTTGTCCCTGTAAAGCTGGTTAGCAATAATTTTGATCCAATTTCTCTGATCAGAGCCTCGATTCTGATCAGCACAAAGTCATCAGATAAGTTTTATTCATTCAATAAACAGTTGGACAGATGCCGTACATTATGGTTGATGAATGGAGAATGCTGAATTATTGAATGTAGAATGATAAATGAGTTTAAATGTTGCCTGTAAAAGTTCAGTTAAACTTTAGGTTTTATCATGCATGTCCACAAAAAGGACAAAACAACCAAAAAAGATGCAAATGTGCCGATTCATTAAAAAAAAAAAAAAAAAAAAAAAANTTTTTTTTTTTTTTTTAAGGCACCTGCTTACAGTAGATAAGAGTAACATGTGGGCATATACTAAGTGAGAACCACTTTCGGCTTTGTTAAAGATGTTTTGTGGTAGTTTAAACAAAGTGGATTACAAATCCACTTTGTTTAAACTACCATAAGATACTGATTGTCAAATTCAGAAATTCAAATTCAAAAATATAGGTCATAAATTTTTGACTGAAAGTTGACTGGATGGACTGGATTGTTTAAAGCATCAAAAATTCATACCAAATTTCCCAGTTTTATGAAATTTGTCAGTCTAATTTACAGGTACAGATTGATTATTCTACAATAAAGCAATTTAGTTATCTGTGTATCGATGTACAGAAACACACATATATGAACGCTTGTTGAGTCAACAGTACCTCGTTGCTCCTCCTCCTCCTCATGCAGGGGAGTCTGCTGCTTTAGCCTGGTTGGCCTTTTAACTTCACTCAAGGTGGTGTTGTGGGATGTTGATGTAACAGGATAAAGTGTTTGAGTTTGTATATTGCATGAATGTATTTCTTGTTGCCAAGGTTACCCAAGTGTGTTATGACTTATTTATGCCTTCATAGGCAAGCCTTTAACTTTATGGTGAGGAAAAGGAAAACTTAATAACTAATACTGAGTCAAACTCATTTTTTAAGGATATAAATGGAACATAGTATTAACCAAGGGTGTAGGTTTGGTTTTAATATTGGTAGGGATATTTTTTTGTCCACTGTGCACAGTTGTGTGTGTGTGTGTGTGTGTGTGTGTGTGTGTGTGCAGTTGCGCTCTCTCTTTTACGACACACATACATGTACCCACAAACAAAGAATTTTTGCAAAACATTTGCCTTATCCAATATGTGTTTGAACAGATAGTTTATATTTTATTTTAATAATGTAAATGTGAGAATAACATTTTAATTTCAAATTTAAATACAATTTTCATCATAAACATGAACTAAGTTAAGAATACCCAACTCTCTTATGCAGCAGCTGAAAATGACTGTAAGGCTTTCTGAAGCTTTGTTAGGTTCTCAGCTAAAGTATGTTCACATCGTGCAAGTTTTAAAAAATTACGGGTACGAACAAATCAGAAATAAATTATTAAATAACTGCTTAAGTTCTTTACTCTTAAGAATAAATTCAGAACAGACTAGTGCTGACATTATTGATGAATAATTTCTGTTATAAAGGCCCAGAATATACAATGTTGTAAAAAAGTATTCGACTCCCTCCTGATTGCTTCTGTTTTTGTAAATATCTCATACTAAATCGTTTCAGGTCTTCAAACAAAATTCAACATAAAACAAAGGCAACCTGAGTAAACATAAAATACAGTTTTTAAATGATAATTTTCTTTATTGAAGCAAAAAAAGTCATCCAACACCTATATCATCCATGTGAAAAAGTAATTGACCCCATAAACTCAATAACTGGTTGTTGCACATTTAGCAGCAACAACTGCAACCAAACGCTTCTGATAATTCGAGATCAGTCTCTAACATCGCTGCAGTGGAATTTTGTTCCACTCTTCTTAGCAGAACTGCTTTAGTGTAGCCACAGTGGAGGATTTGCGAGCATGAACGGCCTGTTTAAGGTGCTGCCACAGCATCTCAGTGGGGTTCAAGTCAGGACTTTGAGTAGGACACTCCAAAACCTTCATTATGTTCCTTTTAAGTCATTCAGAGGTCAACTTACTCTTATGTTTTGAATCATTGTCTTGCTGCAGAACCCAGTTGCACTTGAGCTTCAAATCACAGACTAATGACCAGACATTCTCCCTCAGGAATTTCTGGTAGAGGACAGAATTCATATTTCCCTCAATTATGGCAAGTTGTCCAGGCACTGAAGCAGCAAAGCAACCCCACAACATTACACATTACCCATTACACATTACACTACATTACACAATACCATACCTACCTGACGGTAGGTATGGTATTATTATTGTGGAATGCTGTGTTTGGTTTCTGCCAGATATAATGGGATCCCTGCCTTCCACACAGTTCCACTTTCCACTCATCTGTTCATAGAACATTCTCCCAAAAGGTCTGAGGGTATCAAGGTGTGTTTTGGCTAAATTGAGATGAATCTTCATGTTCTTCTGGGTTAGCAGTAGTTTTCACCTCGCCACTCTCCCATGGAGGCCATTTTTGGCCCATGTCTTTCTAATATTAGTGTCATAAACTCTGACTTTATTAAGGTGAGAGAGACCTGCAGTTCCTTTGATGTTGTCCTTGGCTCTTTTGTGACTTCCTGGGTGAGTCGNAGGTGAGAGAGACCTGCAGTTCCTTTGATGTTGTCCTTGGCTCTTTTGTGACTTCCTGGGTGAGTCGTCACTGCTCTTGGAGGAATCTTGGAAGGTCGGCCTCTCCTGAGAAGGTTCACCACTGAGCCAGGTTCTCTCCATTTGAAGATAATGGCTCTCACTGTGGTTCTTTGGAGTCCCAAAGCCTTATAAACAACTTTGTAACCCTTCCCAGACTGATATATGTCAATCACCTTCTTCCTCATCTCTTCTGGGATGTTCTTTGATTGAGGCATCGGTGCTGCTGACTGAGACCTTTTAGCTACTTAACATTGCCGAAAAAGTTCTATTTAAGTGATGTTTAGATTGAACGCGGCTGCAGGAATCAAACCTGGGCGTGTCTAGTCCAACCAAACCCAATTATCAATGAATTTTGGTAGATCAGAGGATTTAGTAACTAGGGGGGGAATACTTTTTCACACAGGCTTAGTTGGTATTACATAACTTTTTTGCTTCAATAAATAAAGTTATCATTTAAAAACTGTATTTTGTGTTTACTTAGGTTGCCTTTGTTTTATGTTAGATTTTGTTTGAAGATCTGAAACAGTTCAGTATGAGATACACACANGGTTGCCTTTGTTTTATGTTAGATTTTGTTTGAAGATCTGAAACAGTTCAGTATGAGATACACACAAAAAGAGAAAAAATCAGGAGGGGGTCAAGTATTTTTTCACAGCACTATACAGTTCATCTAATGAGTGTTGTGGACACATTAACAACAACTGAGAAGCAGAATTTTACTCATAGTCACCAGTGTAGTACTTAATTTTAACACTTAAATGTTGTGTGGATGTTATTTAGTGTTTTCTTCAGGGGTGTAGTTTGGTTACAATAACTTCACAAGTACAAGTTCATTCTGATAACTTCCTTCTCACTTCTTTCATTCCGCCAAAACAACTCTCTCACTTCCTTCAACAACTGCAAAGCATCATGGGAATTGCAGCCCATTTCTTGTATGAAACCCATTAACTTTTCCTGTCCAATTTGATTGTCTGTACCACCAGGGCAGACAAACCCAAATTCATCATTTAATGCTGTTAGGGGTCCAGACCATGAAGGGTACCTCAAAACTGGTATCCAGCCTATCACACCATTCACTTGGAACAAGGCCTTGCAAAAACTTTAGAATATGGCCTTTAAAGTTGTGTTGTCTGATTGCATACTTCTTCGGAATGCTCTCATGTGATTGTGAGGTAACACACTGAGTGTAGATTTGTAAAAGTGATTCTCTCCAGCAAACTATGGCATTATTTTCCTGCCATAATGAGGAAAGGTGATGATTCAAAGTTTGGTTGTGCCCATGCTATCATTATTTTAAACTTACTTTGATGGTTCCAAGCTGCTTGAAGTGGCATTTTGCTGTCTGGAATATCCATAACTTTGGTTCAACATTTCAAATGCTTTTTCATTGTAAGTTAACTCAAAAATCTTAAAATTGTCTACTATTTAATTCTACTTTCACCACTGATCACATACACATATTAAATAGCAAGTATAATATTTTCAGCACTGATGATGCAATGCATACATGGATAAAAACACTCATTAAAAGATTAGTTCACTTTGTATTTTCTTCCCTCTAGAAAGCAATTAAGCACCACTGTGTGGCCACAGGTGAGGCCTCTTTGGACAGCATCTTGAGAATAAAGAGACAAGAAGAAAACAGTAATGACTTCCCACTGGAGAACAGTGATGTAACACTAATGTCCAAAGAATCAAGACCTTTGTGCCAATGCAAATTGCTGCAATAGTTTGTTTATGAGTTTAGTTCTGTGTCATCAGTCATTAAAATATTATATTTCAAAATACTAAAAACAATATGTACCTTGTGTTGATAACTTATGATCAAATTCTATTTGGTTATGCATTTAAAATGTAGCATTGACAAAAGAGGACAGGCATGTGAAATAGAATCATTTTGCTTCAAACATACATTAAATGTACTTACTTTTTAGCTTCTTTATTCCCTATTATATATTTAATGTATTATAAATCTAGTGTATTGTTAGACATTACAGCTAATCTTCTTTGACCACTGTGACAAAACTCTGAACTAGAACTGGCAATAGACTGTGTGCTACTCAATTCTGCTAATGCAAACTAGTGTTGTGATTTCTTGTTATTTCATATGCACCCGTTTGTTTCAAACTGCCCAACATAACCATAAAAACCAAGGTGCAACTTTGTAGCATGAAATACATAAATAAAATAAAAATTAGCAAAAATGCTAAAAATTCTAAAATTCTTACCTTGCTTGCAAATGTTCAGATGCCAGGATATGCTTTTTTTTTTTTTTTTTTTTTTTTTTTTTTTTTTTTTTTTTTTTTTTTTTTTTTTTNTCACGCAAATTAGACAAAAGATAAAATCCAAGCAGACAAAACAAAATTATATAAAAGAGCAGAAATTAAATAACCACAATAAAACCATATAACAATTAAGAGAAGGCCTTATGATATAAGAAAGTTTTCAATAATGATTTGAAAGATGACACTGATTTTGCCAGTCTGAGCTTCTCTGGCAGGGAATTCCACAGCTTAGGGGCACGAACAGCAAAGGCCCGATCACCTTTGGTAACAAGGTGAGATTCAGGAACTGTCAACAAGTTCCTGCCGGAGAATCTCAAACAGCCATCAGGCTCATAGGGACTTAAAAGATCACCAATGTAGATAGGTGCCTGACCGTGTAAGGCTTTAAAAACAAGCAATAAAATCTTAAAATCAATTCTAAAACAGAATGGTAACCGATGAAGACCCGCAAGAATTGCGATGATGTGGTCACGTCTTCTGGAGCGAGTTAAAAACCGAGCAGCAGTGTTTTGTATTAACTGAAGCCTATGAATGTTTCCCTTACTGATACCAGAATAAAGTGTGTTACAATAGTCAAGTCTGGAGGTGATAAATGTGTGAATAACCTTTTCTAAATCTGAGAAAGAAAGAAAAGGCCTAACCTTAGAGATCAATNGATAAATGTGTGAATAACCTTTTCTAAATCTGAGAAAGAAAGAAAAGGCCTAACCTTAGAGATCAATCTGAGCTGAAGGAAAAAAATCTGCACAACCTTTGTCACCTGGGCAGACCGCTCCGGAGCGAGACCTCGTACTTGCTTTCACCTTACCATTCTTGTGCCATGGAGGAATCAAGCAGTTGATGTTTCCTGCTACAACCTTCTCTTTTTAAGCTTTCTTCCATTTGGTCACTGCGTTCCTGTATCGGTTTATTGACGTTTTATCTCCCGGTGACTTTTTCTCTGACCTTTCACCATCACAAATCATGAAGTACATTATCAGCATCGGCGGTGTAACCAATGGAGGGAAAACCACCCTCACTGATCAAGAACCTTCCAACTGCTGTGTGGTACACCAGGATGACTTCTTCAAGTCCCAAGATCAGATTGGCGAAGATGGCTTTAAGCAGTACAATGTCATTACTGCTCTGGACATGGACGCCAAGATGAGTACCATCTACGCTTGGACGGAGAATCCAGTGAAATTGGAGAAGTCCCATGGCATTAATAATGCCTTGGATGCTGAAATCATGCCAAAGTCCAACCATAAGGAAGAGGAAACTCACATCCTTATCGTGGAGGGCTTCCTGCTGTACACCTATGGACCTTTGATCGACATGCTAAACCAACACTACTTTATTTCCATCCCGTATGAAGAATGCAAAAAGAGGAGATGCTCTACACGGTGCCAGATCACACACCCCCCCCAGCCTGTTCGATGGGGGGGGGNGGGGGGGGGGGGGGGGGAATGCAGAAAAAGTACATGCCGCTAACAATTCCAAACATATCTCAGTGAGAAAAAGTGAGTAATAAGTCTTTGGGTTTCAGAAAGTTCCATGGATTCAGACTCAGTGAAGTAATGAACCACAGTTTGTTTCTTCACATAGGCATGCCTATCTGAGTCACTGGCTAGTGATTCAATGAACTGGCAACAAACGTCAACACGAATTTGGCTCTAGTGAGTAAAGTCTTTCAAGTTTGTCAAGTCAATTGAGACACATTCACATAAATGAATGTAATGCTTCCAGTTAGTGATGCAAATTTTCAGGTCTTTTGGTTTCAGCAAATTTGGACAATTTAAACTCACTGAAGTAACCCACCAAGTCTCTGAGTCATGTTGATTCATTGGACCAGCATCTCAGGTTACCATGCAGTGGACTGTCTTGTACACTATCAGCAAATCCTTACATAGCAGTGGTAGTTGTCTGAACAAATTGTAGCATGCCTAAGACAAATAAAAAGACTTTATTTCATCTCAATTCATCTGCACATTACTTCTTTGATTTTATAAGTAATGCAAACCAGGAAGTGGGTCGTCTCCATCACCCAGCCTGGTCTCACCAAATGGTTGCTTATTTTGGGGGTGTAGGAGCAATCACAACAGTGGGCATAGGTCCTCACATCATACCCTCACTCTGTCTTGTGCAACCTAAACTGGAGTTTACTCCAAAGTGGCCCTTTCCAACTGCTCTATGAAGCATTTGAAGGACTACCAAAGAGAGAACAGGGAACCAAGAGCTGCAGGGTGTCCTTCTCCCATTTCTGGTCTGTCTGCAGCAGTACAGCAGGCCATTGAGGAAGTAATGTTGGCTTACTGCGTGTGGAAAGTCCTTGGTCTCCTTATCCACCACTTACAACTCCTGCAACTCCAGTCATCACCATTTGTCACCAACACCCATTCAAGGCTTTTCTGAAGAAGGAGTGTTACAACCAAAAAGCAATTCCATCATTTTTACTCCTTATTTGTAAGGCCCATCACCCAAGGACAGTTACGTTTGAGTTTGGTTATTTTTAAATTAGGCTTACAATTTCAGGAGAAGAGGAACAACAAAAACATTATAAATACAACGAAATAACAAATAATACATTAACAAAATACTCAGCAACACATTCTCTTGTATTACTATAGTGTGGGGCATCTCCCTGTTTCTGAGATGGTGTCAGGGTCTTTTGATGTAATGGTTCTGGGAAAGATTGAGATTTGACAAGCTTCCTATCAAATTCTTCCCATAAAATTTTAGTGTTTGTACTGTTTACAAAATGTTCTCTGCTGCGATTTTTCCATGCAGAGGAAAAGCTTTTTCACTACTAAAATAGGTGCATTAGTGATAATTGCTTTATAAATGCTCTCACAGAAAGTGCTTGCCTCTGTGCTTGTGCTGTCTATCAGAAAAAAAAAAAAAAAAAANAAAAAAAAAAAAAAAAAAACATTCAAGGTTAAGGATGAGCATGAGTTTTAAATCTGCTGAAAAAAAAAGTTCAGCTTTTTTCTTGGTACTGATTGTCTCACATCCCATGACAACTCTGGATCACGAGTTGAACACAGCCAAGTAGTTTCCTAAACGTGATTAAGAACAGTGTGTTCTCTTAAAGGTGCTCATAATTCTATAATTTAAAAATCGTATTGGAACCATTCCACTTCATATTAACTTCTCTCCTCCCCTGAGAGCAAAATAGAGACCACCCCAAGACTGGTCTTCATTTTCAACCAGCAGTTTTCGGGTAACTACTTCAGAGGCAAGAATGTCCCGTTATCGTGTGATGGTTTTGGTGCTCTTGGTTGTCTTTTTGTGTAATGGTAAGTCTTGTTTTGAAGTCTCAGCATGTTTTTTTCAGCTAATATTTGTGTATTGTTTAAAGTTATGCATCCAAAGATTACAGACAATTCTTGAAAAATTAGAACATGTAATAATTGTTTCCCCTTTTGTTTAAAATAGTTGAAAATGAGGCGGCATCCTTTCCATGGTCATGCCCCACTCTTAGTGGAGTGTGTAGAAAGGTTTGTCTGCCATCAGAAATGTTCTTTGGACCTCTGGGCTGTGGAAAAGGCTACTTGTAAGTTTTCATAATCAAAATTATTATTATTATTATTGTTGTTGTTGTTGTTGTTGTTGTTGTTGTTGTTATATTTTTGTGGTTTCTATTAAAAAGTGTCACACTGTATTTAAATGTCCCCAGGTGCTGTGTATCTCACTTTCTTTGAGAACTGGATACAGTGAGAGAGGAACCATCACTACGGTCTTAAGAAATGGATTTCAGCCATAGTGCCAGATTTGAAAAATGACACGTCAGATAAGAAGCTACAGAAGAAACTACTGTGGAAGATCTAAACTAATATAAATATCAATATGTTCTGGCCTTTTACTCTGATGTAACATTATGGACTTTCAGGAAGTTACTTCAACTACTTGTAGTTGTTGCTGATTTTAAATATGTGAATTAAAATATTACATAAAACAGCTGTGTTTGGGTTTTTTTTTTAAATATATATATAGCCAGTGAGATATATACATCAGTGGCTGCCATTACATTTGCATACATAAGCTTCTACTCTGACTCCAGTCCAAAGAAGCTCCCATTTTCACGTATATTTACTCCTTAAATATGAAACCAAAACAAAAATTAGTGACTTATAAATTATGACTAAATCATAATAGATGATTAATATTTAAAAGTTACTAAACAAAAAACCTGAGTTTTATGCAGATACGTAAATGGGGCACCACATTTTATACATGCCACCTGAGTAATCTCTAAGCTGGACAAATAAAAGTAAGTGGAGAGATTTCAAGATGGAACTTGTTACAGGCTAAATCTAAATTAATTAATCTTTCATTAACTTTTAAAAGTACTGTAAATCTTAAAATGAAATATAAATTAAATATAAATGTAAAAATGATTAACTGATGACTATTAGTCATCAATTAATCATTAATCATTAATCATTAATCATTAATAAAAAAGTTTCCAAGATGGCGGCGCGCGAGTGTGCAGCGGCTCTTAGCTCTCCCGGGTTGTGCGTTTTAGTTTGTCT
>VXCM01008765.1:305-16276 GCA_014773175.1 Lucifuga dentata
CCGTTAAACTCAACCTGAAGTCTTTAAACTCAATGTAAAGTCTTTAAACTAAACCTAAAGCCGTTAAACTAAACCTAAAGCCGTTAAACTCAACCTTAAGTCTTTAAACTCAACGTAAAGCCGTTAAACTCAACGTAAAGTCTTTAAACTCAACCTGAAGCCGTTAAACTAAACCTAAAGTCTTTAAACTCAACGTAAAGTCTTTAAACTCAACCTGAAGTCTTTAAAGTCAACGTAAAGCCGTTAAACTAAACCTAAAGTCTTTAAACTCAATGTAATGTCTTTAAACTAAACCTGAAGCTGTTAAACTAAACCTAAAGCCGTTAAACTAAACGTAAAACCGTTAAACTCAACCTGAAGTCTTTAAACTCAACCTGAAGCCGTTAAACTCAACGTAAAGCCGTTAAATTAAACGTAAAGTTTTTAAACTCTCAGATCTTTGATGGTAACAAAATTACTTAGTTTTTACTGGTTTTTTTGCATGTGTGTGTGTCTGTGTGTGCGTGCGTGTGTGCGCATGTGTGTATGTGTGCATGCGTGTCTGTGTGTGCATGTGTATGTGTGCATGCGTGTCTGTGTGTGTGTGCATTTCTGTGTGTGTGTGTATGTGTGTGCACGCGTGTATGTGTGCGTCTGTGTGTGCGTGCGTGCATGTCTGTATGTATGTGTGCGCGCGCGCGTGTACATGTGCATGCGTGTCTATGTGTGCGTGCGTGTGTGTGCCTGTTTGTATGTGTGTGCTTGCGTGTTTGTGTGTGTGTATGTGTGCGTGCGTGCATGCGCGTATGTGTGCGTGCGTGTCTGTGCGTGTGTGTGTGCGTGTGTGTGCCTGTCTGTGTGTGTGTGCGCGTCTGTGTGTGTGCGTGCGTGCCTGTCTGTGTGTGTGTGTATGTGTGCGTGCGTGTGTGTGTGTGCATGTCTGTCTGTGTGTATGTGTGCGTGCGTGTCTGTGTGCGCGCGTGCGTGTCTGTGTGTATGTGTGTGTGCCTGTCTGTGTGTGTGTGTGTATGTGTGCGTGCATGTCTGTGTGTATGTGTGTGCGCGCGTGCGTGTCTGTTTGTGTGTGTGGTGTGTGTGTGTATGTGTGTGTGCCTGTCTGTGTGTGCGTGTGTGCATGTGTGTATGTCTGTGTGTGTGTGTGTGTGTGTGTGTGTGCATGCGTGGCTGTGTGTGTGTGTATGTGTGTGCGTGCGTGCGTGTCTGTGTGTGTATGTGCCTGTCTGTGTGTGTGCGTGCGTGCATGTGTGTATGTCTGTGTGTGTGTGCGTGTCTGTATGTGTATGTGCCTGTCTGTGTGTGTGCATGTGTTGTGACAGAGTTCTTCGTGAAACATGGCGTGGCTGTGATGACGGTCAGAGAATTGTTTGACTTCATCACCGATCCATCAATCAATGATGACAACATGGATCTTTACCTGGACGAGGTCTGAACGCAAACAAACAAACAAACAAACAGTTATATAAACAAAGAAACATACACACTATTAAGCAAACATACATACAAACAAATATACATAGATAAACAAATTGCTGTCTGTTGCCAAGGCGATGGTGATTGCTTCTGAGCGAACAGCAGAGCAGCGCTCAGACCAGGACCGAGTCGACGAGGAGGTGAGACACTTCCTGTTCTTTCTTTCTTTCTTCCTGGTTTTTGTTATGATTTTTTGACCTTTGACCCTTCAGGTCTTTAAGAAAGCCTACATCCCCCGCACGCTGACAGAGGTCAGCCACTATGAGCGAGATGTGGACCTGATGAGGACAAAAGAGGAGGAGTCTGTGCTGAGCGGACACGCCGACAACGTGAGACAAATGTCTCATTGTTTTCACTCTGATGTTTTCCCATCATGCCCTGCAGCGCTGCTTCTGATGAACCTGTTGTTGTTGTTTAGATTCTGTATCAGACTCTGACGGGGCTGAAGAAGGATCTGTCCGGAGTTCAGATGGTGAGACCAGATCTGAGCTCTAAAAAGTCTCTCATTGGCTGGAGAGTCAGTGCCACCTCCGCACAGCAGGGGGCGGAGTCAGACAGACAGGTGTCTCATTGCATGTCTGTCTCTGCAGATTCCTGCTCTGCTGGAGGACCAGCAGCCTTCATCCTCAGAGGAGGAGGAAGAGGAGGAAGAGGGAGGAGAAGGAGGAGGAGGAGGAGGAGCCCCGATGGACAAAAAGGTTTGTAATCTTCCTCATCATGAAGTTTAAAATCTTTTTTGTTTGAACACCTTAAAGCTAAAATGATCAGAACAAAATGACAAAATCAGTTTTAAGAAGCTTTACATTCTGTTTATGTGAAGCTGAACAGGATTAAAGTCAAAATCGCTTTAAAAGAAAGCAAATAGGGCTTAAAGGACCATACCAACCATTTTGCATGTCTGAGCCTAATATATTCAGTTTTCATACATGTAACGTTACTGACAATCATTTCCAAAGCATACTACTGGAACGGTGAATTAAAAATGTTTTTCCTACCTTCCAGACCTCCATTGGTTTCAGTTCATTCTGCTATTAAAATCAACTTGTTGATACTGTAAACGTTCTTGGGATAGGTAATCCATCATCACCAACAAGACGTGTATTCAGGTTTTTTTAGAAGTTATGTAATTTTAGTGTTTAAGCTCAATAAAAAGCGTGGAGTGAATGTATGCCTCCACCGGGGAATATAGTCCCAAAAGAAGACCTGCGTTTATGGAAAAATTTAAAGGACCGTGACTTCATAAGGCTGTGTAACTATTAGCAGGAGAAACATGGATTTTTAAGGTGGGTGTATCCTTGAATATTTGATTTTGAAAGATTAAGAGATTTAGCAAAATATCAGGAAAGCTGAAATACGGTTTTATCCTTTGGAAATGATTGTCAGTAACGTAACATGTATGAAAACTGAACATATTAGGCTCAAACACGCAAAATGGGTGGTATGGTCCTTTAAACTGTTTACTTTTCAAAAAGAGTTTCACTTTAACACAGTTTAACAGATTTTTAATTGCGAATACAAACTTTTATTTGAATGTTTATTAATATTATATTATTTAGAGTGCATGTCTGGATGAGCCAATGAGAAGCACCTGTACATTTCAGAGATTATTTCAGAATAAAGCGCACTAAGTGAACTTCAAATAGCTCAGACTAGGGATGAGCCGAGTACTCGGATTAAATGAGTATCCGTTACGAAAAGTGCACTTTTTACGAGTACGAGTACCATCTGAGGAAAAAAAAATCTGATTGGATAGCGCTTAACACTGTGCCCACATGGTTCTGTGATTGTCTAGGCACACACACACACAGCGCAGCAGCAGCAGGTGTATGGAACAGACTCGCAGCCACTCTGTCCACACTAGCATAGTAGCATCTATTAGCTATAGTTTAGCACAGTAGGATCTATTAGCTATAGTTTAGCATAGTAGCATCTATTAGCTATAGTTTAGCATAGTAGCTTATATTAGCTGTTGTTTAGCATAGTAGCATCTATTAGCTATAGTTTAGCATAGTAGCATATATGAGCTATTGTTTAGCATAGTAGCATCTATTAGCTATAGTTTAGCATAGTAGCATCTATTAGTATAGTTTAGCGTAGTAGCATATATTAGCTATAGTTGCTGTTCTCAGCTTCAGTTCAACATTATTCTCAGTCCACGGCTAAACAAACACATTCATTTACTGTGGACATTCACACACAACATACTGATGCTAACACACATTTATACTAGCTGCTACTAGCTTCTAGGCTAACTAGCCAGTTACCATATATACTCGAGTATATGCCGAGTTTTTTTTTCACAAAGCAAATCGGGGACCGGCTTATACATGAGAAATTTCCAGGGGTGGAAATACGATGCATTACCACTACCCATGAAAATAATTTAAATCAGACTTTAGAATGAGATATTTCCTGACTAAACATCTTATCAGCACATTTTACGGCCAGTAAGCTCTGCTGTGATTGGTCAGTTACAGTAATCAGCTGCTGAAATAAATCTCATGTAGAGCCATTTCTTGGTTAATTATCAAATGTTTAAAATATTTAATTTGGGAAAAGTGAAATCAAATAAGTTATTATTTTTGAATATATCTTAACAGATTGATTAGGTGATGATTGCTGCTGCTTCACGGAGGCTCAGCTGGAGGCGGAGCCAGTGTTTATGAGGAACGGGGCAGTGTATAGTTTCTGGCCTCACCTCACCTCATGTTTTGTTATTTTGATTTTGAAAATGAATAAGTTAAGAAAAGAAAAACAGCGCGATGTTATCATTCCAGTGTGCATCAGGAAGGGAAGCTCCATTAAAACGGCAAAGTTTTAAAACAGCCGCCACAATCCGTACGTGGTTTATTTTCAGAAAATCAGAGGTATGACAATACCCAGAAAAACNAAAGTTTTAAAACAGCCGCCACAACCCGTACGTGGTTTATTTTCAGAAAATCAGAGGTATGACAATACCCAGAAAAACAGGTCGTTTGCTAAACAAATAAATTGATGGAACAACATCAGGAAATCGGCTTATACACGAGATCGGCTTATACATCGAGTATATGTAGCTAGCATCCTTATACATCGAGTATATGTGGCTAGCATCCTTATGCATCGAGTATATGTGGCTAGCATCCTTATGCATCGAGTATATGTGGCTAGCATCCTTATACATCGAGTATATGTGGCTAGCATCTTATACATCGAGTATATGTGGCTAGCATCCTTATACATCGAGTACATGTGGCTAGCATCTTATACATCGAGTATATGTGGCTAGCATCCTTATGCATCGAGTACATGTGGCTAGCATCTTATACATTGAGTATATTTAGCACATTTAGACGTCGTCGCTCACCTGAAATCAGGAGGCAAACATACATCATGGCAGCAGCTGTCACCTGCTCTGCTGTCTTCACCATCAGTTCATTTAAAAAAAATTAAAAATCAGAGTAACGATCTAAGCCCCTCCCACCCAAGTACAAGTACGGATACGCCTCATTTAGTCGGTTCAACGGATACGGATAATAGTGTACTCACTCATCTCTAGCTCAGACTTTTATTTTGAAGGTTTTTCTGAATAATAATCCATCTTTTTCCTGTTTTTAGGAAAGGAAGAAAATCACAAAAGAAGCTCAGCGAGAAAAAAGAAAAACTAAAGTTCCAAAACACGTGAAAAAGAGGAAAGAGAAAGTCGCCAAGATGAAGAAGGGAAGATGATGATGATGATATAGCTGACCTCTTGTCTAAAATGGATGTTGTCTGGTTCTTTTTTAAGGTGTTTTTCTTTATTTAAACAATAAAATAAAAAATAAAGACTAAATACCAGAAGAAACAAAATAAACCTTCAGCGTCTCTGTTCTCTGGATGATCAGCTGATCTGAGCTAGCTAGCTACATTTCAGATAATAACATTCAATAATATAAACTATAATGCTAACACTGAATACCGCTAGCACTGCAACATGCTAACATTGTGATTAATGCTAACAGTGAGATGGAACTGGACTTTAGATTTTAAATATACACACAATATACACATTACACACACTATATACACACTACACACACACTACACACATTACAGACACATTACGCACACTATATACACACATTATATACACACTACACACATTACAGACACACACTACACACTATACACACAGCATACACACACACACACTATACACACTTTCCACACTATACACACACTATACATGCTATAGAAACTCTACACACACTTTCCACATATACACACTATACACACTATATACACACTATACACACACTACACTACAGTACTGTAGTGCAGTACACTGTACACTGTACAGTACACACACACACACACACACTGGGCAGCTGCTAGTGGTCCTACAGACTGAACGGCTGTTTGTTCGTCTGTCAGCTGACCAACACATGATGACAGTTCCTCATGACCTGATGAACTCTGACCCCATTCCCACTTCCTTCCCTCCATCTCATCAGAGAAAAATTCTGCCGCTCAGCATCACATGCGCTTCACTCATCATCATCATCATCTTCATCATGATGTCATGTTAAAATGATGGATTCTTTTTTCCAGTGAAGACTCCAAATAAAAGTGAAAGTTGGCCAGATGATGATGATGATGATGATGTGAAGTGGGAGGAGCCACTGGTCCACATTATTCTGCTATTGGTTGGGATGGGAGAAGCTGGGCTCTGATTGGCTGTTTAAACAGAACGAAGAGTTCAGTCTTTTTTTTTCCTGACACTCCTCTTCAGGCAGGCAAGCTGTTTCTCTTCTTTTCCTTCTCTTTTTCTTTTTTCCTGTCCTTTCCTCTTCTTTTTTTTTTACCATTTTATTCCACTTTTATCTTTAGTCTTCTTTTCCTCTCTATTATTCATCTGCCTTTTTTTTTTCTTCTCCATACTTCTGACTTTTCTCCTTTTTCATTTCTTCTTTCATCTTTCACTTCAGCTTGTGAGATGCCTTCATCTCTTCTCTTTCATTCTTTTTCTCCTCTTCCCTCATGCTTTTTCTTTGCCTTGATATTTTCATTTTCTGTCCTTTTCAGATTTTTTTGTATTATTTCATGTCTTCTCTTCTCCTCCTTGACTTCCTCTTTCTTTTTTGTTCTTGTTTCTTATATATTCTTTTTCTCATCATCTTTCTTATTTTTTCTTCCTCATCCAGTATCTTCCAGTACCTTTGATTTTCTCTTATTTTCTTCATCTTCTTGATTTTCATTTTTCATCTTTTTTTTTGTCTTTTTCTCTTTACTTCCCTCTTGTTTTTATCATTATTTTGTCTTGTCCTTTCTTCTCTGTTCTTCTCATCTTTGTCTCCTTCATTTCATCTTGTATTTTTTTGTCTCTCCTCCTCCTCCTCCTCCTCACATCACTCGTTCTGTGTTTTGGATCAGGATCTCACTCATCATGGCTGACTGGACTGAATGTTTGAACTTTGGCATCTTCATCGCTAAACAGGCTCGTGAGGTAAGAGACAAACCAACCAATCACAGCCAGCCCAGGCTATAGGAGAGCGACAGTGATGGAGGGTCAAAGTCATGGAAGACAGAACATGTAAAAAAAAAAAAAAAAAATNTAAAAAAAAAAAAAAAAAATTATTAAAACTGAATTCAAATGAAATTATGCAGAAGAAGTCATAAAATATAAGTTGAAGTTTTTATTTTTAATTCATTTTAATGTCAGAACTGTTTTTGTTCACGTTATTAGCTGCCACATTTTACCTGCATATTTAATAACTGCTTGTTTGAAAACTTGATTAAAGCTTACCAAATGATGAATGACTGAATGAAGGAAATGAACTTGACAGGGAGTATGTGGATGAAAATGTTCTCTTCAGTGGTGTGATGTTTGGTTTTCGGTCGTGTGTTTGTGTCGGCAGCTTCATGCTGCTGTGTGAGTGGAGGAGGAAGCTGTCAATCACCTGCAGTTCAGCCTATCAGAGACGGAGGGTGTGTTCGTTCCTTTGTTTACTGATAAACAAAAAGCTTTTAAGAATCCAAACAATGACAATTCTCTGCCATTTAAATAAAAAACTGATGCTGACCCGTCTGACCTTTAACCTGTCTGATCCCATCTGACCTCTAATGCCATTTGACCTGCTTGAAGATGCTTTAGACGTGTTCCATGCATGAATGTTTTTGTCTGATTAATAACAATGTTGAGTTTTTCCTCTTTTATTTTACAGATATTTTTTGTTCCAAAGGACATTTTTGTTTTTTTTTTCCAGATCATTCTTTCTGCTTTCCAGCAGCACAAAGACGTCAAACTGAAAAGTTCTCCAGCTGATCTGGTGACTGAAACTGACCAGAGAGTTGAGAAGATCCTCATCTGTATCTGAGAAAAATACCCTCAGCACAGGTCAGAGCCCGAATACCCAAAATACCCCAAATACCCCAAATACACACAGCTAAGAGCTGCCCGAATACCCAAAATACCCAAAATACCCCAAATACACAGCTAAGAGCTGCCTGAATACCCCAAATACCCCAATACCCCAAATACACAGGTAAGAGCTGCCCAAATACCCAAATTACCCCAAATACACAGGTAAGAACTGCCTGAATACCCAAAATACCCCAAATACCCCAAATACACAGGTAAGAGCTGTCCTAATACCCAAAGTACCCCAAATACACAGGTAAGAGCTGCCCGAATACCCAAAATACCCCATATACACAGGTAAGAGCTGCCCGAATACCCAAATTACCCCAAATACCCCAAATACACAGGTAAGAGCTGTCCGAATACCCAAAATACCCCAAATACCCCACATACACAGGTAAGAGCTGCCCGAATACCCAAAATACCCCAAATACACAGATAAGAGCTGCCCGAATACCCAAAATACCCCAAATACACACAGGTAAGAGCTGCCCAAATACACAGGTAAGAGCTGCCCGAATACCCAAAATACCTCAAATACACACAGGTAAGAGCTGCCCGAATACCCAAATACCCCAAATACACAGGTAAGAGCTGCCCAAATACGCAAAATACCCCCAATACCCCAAATACACAGGTAAGAGCTGCCCGAATACCCAAATTACCCCAAATACCCCAAATACACAGGTAAGAGCTGTCCGAATACCCAAAATACCCCAAATACCCCACATACACAGGTAAGAGCTGCCCGAATACCCAAAATACCCCAAATACACAGATAAGAGCTGCCCGAATACCCAAAATACCCCAAATACACACAGGTAAGAGCTGCCCAAATACACAGGTAAGAGCTGCCCGAATACCCAAAATACCTCAAATACACACAGGTAAGAGCTGCCCGAATACCCAAATACCCCAAATACACAGGTAAGAGCTGCCCAAATACCCAAAATACCCCAAATACACAGGTAAGAGCTGCCCGAATACCCAAAATACCCCAAATACACACAGGTAAGAGCTGCCCGAATACCCAAATTACCCCAAATACCCCAAATACACAGGTAAGAGCTGCCCGAATACCCAAAATACCCCAAATACACAGATAAGAGCTGCCCGAATACCCAAAATACCCCAAATACCCCAAATACACACAGGTAAGAGCTGCCCAAATACACAGGTAAGAGCTGCCCGAATACCCAAAATACCTCAAATACACACAGGTAAGAGCTGCCCGAATACCCAAATACCCCAAATACACAGGTAAGAGCTGCCCAAATACGCAAAATACCCCCAATACCCCAAATACACAGGTAAGAGCTGCCCGAATACCCAAATACCCCAAATACACAGGTAAGAGCTGCCCAAATACGCAAAATACCCCCAATACCCCAAATACACAGGTAAGAGCTGCCCGAATACCCAAAATACCCCAAATACACAGGTAAGAGCTGCCCGAATACCCAAATTACCCCAAATACACACAGGTAAGAGCTGCCTGAATACCCAAATTACTCCAGATACCCCAAATACCCATGTCAGGACTGTATTACTCCAAACAAACCAAACATTGGTTTTCCACTGATGGCAGCTGAAGCTTCTTACAGTAACAGCAAACAGGAAATCAGCAGAAAATAGAGCTGTCTTACTTGCACGGTGCATTTTTAGTTCGACCTTTCATGTCTTACAGCCAGATTTGGTGGGTTTTTGTCTGACCTTTGACCTGTGACTGGCAGTTTCATTGGGGAGGAGTCTGTGGCAGCTGGGGACAGTTTGGAGTTAACGGACAGTCCTACCTGGATTATTGACCCCATCGATGGAACCGTCAACTTTGTCCATCGGTCAGAGGCTAAACTTTCATCTCTCAGCACTAAACAGAATAACAACATAAATAACAACAACAAGAGTAGATATCATGGTGTCATTAAAAGGACAGTTTGTCCTCTGGAAGCATTAATGTGATTAATAAACATCACAGAATCAGAGGAGAAATCTGCTTTCACAAACAGAATGAAACAAAATCCTTTTGTCATAAAGTGCTAAACATCATAAACATCAAAACAAACAACAACAAACAATAAGACAAGAGAAGAGCAGGGACCAGTTTACATGATCCAAATATCTGTTTATCTCAACCAAAAAACACTTTAGACCATCACAAGAGCAGTTTAGACCATTACAACACGTATGCATCCTTTCTCCAACACGTAACGGGTCTGACCTGCTCCACATCCAAACATCAAGGACCAAAACAAATCATTTGACCATTAAAGGTTCACTGTAGACAATTAAAAATCCAGTGTAGAGCATTTAAAATCCGGTGATGATAAGATCAGCTTCAACTTCTAAAGGTCCAGAAGCATCATCAGATCACATCCATCCATTTTCTTCTTTTACCTGGATGGCTGGCAGTGCAGCAGGATCTGGATGTAGACGTTCATCTCCAGCAACACCCAGCTCCTCCTGGGAGACTCCGAGTTGTTCCAAAGCCAGATGGGACACGTAAAATAAAAAATAAATAAATAAATAATTTTTAAAAAAGGGACATGTAATCCCTCTGATGTTCTGGAGCTCCTCAAAGTTCCTCAGAGTCCTCCTTCCTTGACAATGAGGCACCAGTTTCATGACTGAGCTCACTGATAACTGATTCATGAGGGCTTTGGATCACTTGTAGTCTGACTCCTGCTGAGACCACTTTGTTCTGGAACATTCTACTAGAAGCAATTACAGAAGCAATTGTTCCAACAACACAGCTCCCAGAATCACAGGATGCACAAAGCCCTCCATCACAGTCAGGTAGCGAGGAAGAAATCACATGACATCTTTCAGCCTCCACCAGCTACGACCAGTAAAGGCCATTAAAGACTAGTTTGACCAGAATAACAAACTATTTTCAGATTCATCCTCTTTTCTCTGACAGGTTTCCATTTGTGGCCATCTCCATTGCCTTCGCTGTCAACAAACAGGTAAATCAGTCAGTCCGCAAACAGGTAAAAACAGGTAGTCTGGTTTTTGTTTTCTATTTTTTTGTTGTTCTTTTTGTCATTGTTACCATCATTGCTTTTTTTGTTGTTGTTGCTGTATTTGTTGCTGTCATCGTTTCTGTTTGCTGATCATCGTTGCTGCTCGTGTTCGTCAGACAGAGTTTGGCGTTGTGTGCAGCTGTGTGGAAGACAAACTGTTCTACGTTCAGAGAGGAAGAGGAGCTTTTCTGAATGGAGAGAAGCTGAGCGTCTCTGGACAGCAAGGTGACATCATACTCTCACCTGTCCGTTCATCTGTCCTTCTATCCATCTGGCTGTCTCACATTCATACATGATCAATGTTTTCAGTGTTTGTGCATCTGTGCATGTGTTTGAGTGATGTTGGGTGTTGGTTTGGTGTTAGTTTGGTGTTGGTTTGGTGTTAGTTTGGTGTTGGTTTGGTGTTGGTTTGGTGTTGGTTTGGTGTTAGTTTGGTGTTGGTTTGGTGTTAGCTTGGTGTTGGTGTTAGCTTGGTGTTAGCTTGGTGTTAGTTTGGTGTTGGTTTGGTGTTAGTTTGGTGTTGGTTTGGTGTTAGTTTGGTGTTGGCTTGGTGTTAGCTTGGTGTTGGTTTGGTGTTAGTTTGGTGTTGGCTTGGTGTTAGCTTGGTGTTGGTTTGGTGTTAGTTTGGTGTTGGTTTGGTGTTGGTTTGGTGTTGGTGTTAGTTTGGTGTTGGTGTTAGTTTGGTGTTAGTTTGGCGTCAGTTTGGCATCAATTTGGTGTTGGGTGGTTCTGACCCTGCTGTCTCATCCACTCAGACATCAGCAGGTGTCTAGTGGTAACAGAGATCGGAGCAGAGCGAGATGACGTTGTGCTGTCGACTATGACGTCCAGCAACTTCAGGCTGCTCAAACTGCCCGTCCATGGGTAAGACACTGATTGGTCCTTTACAGACCAGAATATCACCCAGAATTGGTCCTAAAATAAACAGCAAATATCACCAAGAATTACTTGAGTACAGGGGTCACACATGCGAAGGTCTTAGTAACATGTCTTCTTGGCGTGGTTGCTGCAGGATTCGTGCGATGGGCACGGCAGCAGTTGATATGTGTCAGGTGGTGGTGGGCGGAGCTGATGCATATTACCACATCGGGATGCACTGCTGGGACGTTGCTGCCTCTGCCATCATTGTTCAGGAAGCTGGAGGCGTGGTCATGAATATGGATAGTCTGAAGCTAATGTCATATGACTGAGTGATGTCATATTTAACTTATTTCTGTGTGTATATTAAATGTTGTGTTTTTAAGCAATTTTTCTGGAGTTTTTAATGTCTTCTTTAGGTTTTTTTTTTTTTTTTTNAGGTTTTTTTTTTTTTTTTCATTCTTCTGAGCCTCCCATCTTATCATCTGTCTCCTCAGGTTCAGAGTTCGATATGATGTCCAGGAAGGTCATCGCAGCGAGCTTCTCTGCTGTGGCCAATCAAATCGCTCAGGTTGTACAGGCATTCCCGTGTCGCCGTGACGATGAGGATCTGTCCAAATGTGTGTGTGTGTGGAGCATCATGCATGAAGAATGGTCTTTAACTGTTAAAATCAGCTGAAGAAATGCAAAACGTTTCTATTTTCTGCTTTATTTTCACATCTGAGACATTGCTGCATGAATGAGCAGAAGATGAAAGTTTGATTGATAGTAAAAACTAATATAACATGTTAAAACATATCTGTGGATTTCCTGTAAAAGTGGTACACACACACACACACACACACAATATGTATACACTACAGCTCAAAAGTATGAAATTACTAGTGATTTTCACATAGATTTTCCAGTAGATTTTCCAGATGTTTCCAGTAAAACTATTTTACATTACTCTCCTGGTCCACAAACACCGTGGTGGTAATGAAGAAGCAGCGACTTCATTTCCTGAGGGTCCTCAGGAAAAACAAGCTGGAACAAAAGCTCCTGGTGGCCTCCTCCATCGAAGCATGCTGGCGTATGGTGTCACGGCGCAGTATGCTGGGGCGTACAGTGTCACGGTGTGGTACGCCAGGTCTCAGCTTCGGACAGGAGAGCTCTCCAGAGGGTCATCAACTCTGCCCAGAAAATCATCGGCTGCCCTCTGCCCTCCCTGGAAGATGTCTCCAGCTCCCGCTGCCTCTGCAGAGCCAAAACCATCCTGAAAGAATCCACCCACCCAGCTCACACCTGTTTGACCTGCTGACTTCTGGCAGGCCCTACAGGTCCATCAAAGCTCGCAGCACCAGACAGTTTCTTTCCTCGGGCCATAAAAACACTAAACACCAACAAACAGTAATCAGCATGCAATACTCTAATTTATTTATTTTATTTATTCTATTATCCAAGTGCAACTTACCTCTGCCTGAGGACTACTACTTTATTTATATTAGGATGGATGTGATGTGTGTTGTGGTTGTTCTTTTACCTGTCTATTGTATTTTAAACGCGCTGATTAGAACTCCTAACCTTACTGTATCCTGTACAATGACAATAAAGCTTTCTATTCTATTTTGTCATATGTATGTATACAATTATTGTACTATGTATGTAGGATTATGTTTCTACAGGTTTAAAATAATTTGCCAGAAGCTGTAAAAAAATTAAGACATTTTACAATTCTTCAGAATCATCAGCCTTACCAAACCATACCAAATATAACCCTAACCAAACCGGAAGCTGTGAACCTTCAGCTAATAAAACATTAAAGCACTAATGCCGAGACACTTTTCTAAACTTAGAGGTGTTTGAAGATCCTCTGCAGGCTGCTTCATCTGACTGTAACGCAGGTTCACCCACCTTTCCAGATAAAAGGGAACTGACTTTAAACTGGACTTTAGTTTAAACTTTACTGTAAAGAAAAGAACGGAGGAGAGAGAGAGGGAGACAGAGAAAGAGAGAAAGTTAAAGTGAATTAATTGGCTTTTACTTTGACAAGGCGGAAGCGGAAGCTGGACTGTGACTTAAAATGATTTGAAGTCGCTAGTTAGCCGCTTTAGCTTATTAGCTCCGTGATTATTAAATACAGTTTATTGTTTAACTTTTGTTGACGATGCCGCAGGTTGCACTAGGGGCGGAGCTTCAGACTCTGACCGAGGTAAGAAAAGACACTTTAAACCTGTCCGCCATGTTTACAGTTAAAGCTAATTAGTTAGAAAACTAATTGCCTACTGACATTACCTGCTGCTAATCGGCTAGCAAGTTAGGCTAAGCTAACTGATGTGACCATAGCTGCTATCTCAGGTGTCAGTTAGCTAACCCTCTCCTCTCCTCTCCTTGCCTTCTCTCCTCGTCTCCTCTCCTTGTTTCCTCCCTACCCTCCTCAGTGTCGGTACAGTTTTCCAGGAGAAACTCTCTCAGATCTTTGGAAGGTTCGTTCTGTTTTCTCGGATTTGCGTCTCTATGTGGATATTTACTGTAAGTACCATCATACTGTAGCCCCGCCCACCTTCGCAAATCAAGCTACGTCATTGGCTGCTGGTTTCGAAACTCTGACTTTGAGAAAATTATTATTAAATGTCATCAAAAAAGTCATCAAAATAAAAACAAGTAAATGCCAAGTTCTAATAAATTGTACCATTCTTCCAAAACAAGGATTATTAATAACCACAAATAAAACTAATAAACAAAAGGACAAAATAATAATGTGACATTTGATGCAGTCACAAAAGTCTGAAGTTATTTCCTAAGGCTGTTTTATTAGCTTCATTATTTAATTCAGTTTAATGTTTTAAATATGAAGAAGTCGTCATTGTGTATTATACCTTTCAGTCAGAAATGGCTTAGAGACAGTGGCACTGAGGAAAAGACAGGAGGCAGAGCTAGAGGTAGCAGAGACTAAAATGCTGAGGTTCTCTTTGGGAGTGACGAGGATGGATAGGATCAGGAACGAGTACATCAGAGGGACAGCGCATGTTAGATGTTTTGGAGATAAAGTCAGAGAGGCCAGACTGAGATGGTTTGGACATGTACAGAGGAGGGATAGTGAACATATCGGTAGAAGGATGCTGAGGTTGGAACTGCCAGGCAGGAGGCCTAGAGGAAGACCAAAGAGGAGATTTATGGATGTAGTGAAAGAGGACATGAAGTTAGTTGGTGTGAGAGAAGAGGAGGCAGAGGATAGGGTTAGATGGAGGCAGATGATTCGCTGTGGTGACCCCTGAAGGGAAAGCTGAAAGGAAAAGAAGAAGAAGAAGAAGTCAGAAATGCATTTCAGAAAATTTTGCATGGGACATAAAATGCATCAAGAAAATAAGAAAATAAATGATACATGACTTAAAAAGTTTTATTATTTATTTAAGAAACTAAATAATATATGACTTAAAAAGTTAGAACAGTTCCTGTTTTTAGCAAGTACAGCAGTGTGTAGCAGTTTGATTAGCATACTGTATATAACTGTAAAATCATAAAGTGTGACACTTACATGCTGTTAATATCCGATATTTGACAGGAAATAAGACTTCAAAATAAAAGCAACGTGTGTTTGTGTCTCCAGGTTTTCCAAACAGAGAGAAGAAGCTGCTGCTCTTCCTGTCTGGAACTGTCCCTGTCACCTATGAAGGTCACTTTACTTTTGTTCACAAATTATCACCACGCCCATCTAATCAATAATCAAACCACCATAACCATCAATAAGCCACAATTGTTAAAATAACCATCAATAAGCCATTCTCATTAAACTTTCCTACAAATAATACAAGTTTTTTTTCAATGGAAATATCTTTGATATCTGTGACGGAGCAGCCATCACTCTCTGAGCGAGTGGTGTCTCTGTCTCTCTGTCTCTCTGTCAATTCAGTTCAATTCAATTTTCAATTCAATGAGCTTTATTGGCATGAAAGTTTAAACAAACAATATTGCCAAAGCATCAGAATATACAATAATAAACAATATACAGTAAAAAAAAAACAACAACAAAAAAAAACAATATTATGAGTATTAAGGTTAAGATTGATAGCGCCTCTCTCTCTCTCTCTCTCTCTCTCTCTCTCTCTCTCTCTCTCTCTCTNCAGAAAGGAACAATTTTGCCAAAGCATCAAAGTACAAATTCAAAAAACATTTAAACAATATAATATTATTAAATTGTAATAAACATACATAGAAAATGAAATACAGTACATACAGTATATGATTTGAGATGGTCCAAATGT
>VXCM01008766.1:0-15772 GCA_014773175.1 Lucifuga dentata
TATATATATATAATAATGATTGATTATATATATGTACAATTACACATAGATATATACACAGCTTCAAAAGTATATTGTCCAAAAGGATTCATTCTGCCGACTTACCAACCCTAGAGACACTGCAGAGACCCTGCTGTCCTAGAGCGTGTATTAATGGAAACACCGTTGTATCTACTGTACTACCATAGTAACTTCAAAGCTGATTTGTCCGTCGGAATGAGGAAAACAGCACAATCCCCCCCACCCCTCACCCCACCCATCCAAACGGACGACTCCTGAGCACAGGCCATCGCACCACTCGAGCACATCTTCACTCAGAGGGGAACGTCCAATACGAGGTCTAAGCGGTGGAGGTGGAGGTGGAGGCGGCGGTGGAAAGGGAGGGAGTTTGGACTTGGAACATGCTGGCGATAAACAAAAATGTTCATTTTTACCTTGTGAATGCTTAGTGCTGTAGGGGTTCGATCTGTTGTAAACACAGTCTGTTTTCTATTTGTTGATAACGAACTGGAATTTAAAAAAAAAATGTTGATGAAAAACAAAAAACCTTGATGTTAATAAAGTTAAATAATTGGGTTTTTGTACAAATCCTCGCTTGTGCCGTTTCATTTCTTGGTTTGTAGATACACAAAGCGGCCAGAAACGCTTGTGCAATCTAATGCTGCATTGCTGGGAAATTGGGAAAAGTCAAAGAAATCTGTTGAGAAAGAAAGAAACTTGTAGTAGATTGCATTAGATTGTTCAGGTATTTCAATATTTGAGGCCACAAATCTTGAAAATATAATGTTGCTCTTTTGTTCAGTGACTTGCACGTTGGGAAACATTTGAAGTGGCAACAAAATCATATCCGCTCAACTTTGCTGCACCAATTTGTTAGATTCTTCACCCCCATGTCTCACATTATCTTCCCCCAAAATTTAGCTCGCTGTCATGATTCCACATCTTACATAACTGCTCTGTTACAATCTCACGGGATTTCTAAGAGCTTCTTTTTCCCACAACCCATACGTGTGTGTGTGTGTGTGTGTGTGTGTGTGTGTGTGTGTGTGTGTGTGTGTGTGTTTTGTAAGAATAGGAATCCTAAAATGTAGTGTGGCTCTGTCATTTTGTTGGTAGATAGGTCAAACATGTTGGTCCAGAGTTAAATATCTCAATATGCTAAATGTCATACATTTGGCCTTAAAAATGTACTTATGAAGTCGTATTTTTGGACACGGGAAGTCGAGTACAGAATAAACGTCAAATTAAAGTTCCACCCAGTTGCTAGGTAACTGAAATAACACTGTTTTATACAACAAAAGTAACTTCTATTGGTGCTGACATTTTAAAAAATGTCAGCATGCCACAAAATGTGAACTCTGTTATCAAAAAATTTGCACTTAGAAAGTGGCAAATGCCACATCGCTCCTCCATTCATCTGGACTCTGCTTAAAGGACCATACCAGCCATTTTGCATGTTTGAGCCTAATATATTCAATTTTCATACATGTTATGTTACTGACAACCATTTCCCAAAGGATAAAACCATATTTCAGCTTTCCTGATATTTTGCAAAATCTCTTAATCTTTCAAAATCAAATATTCAAGCGATACACCCACCCTAAAAATCAATGTTGCGCCTGCTAATAGTTACGCAGCCTTATGAAGTTGGTCGTTTAAATTTGTCAATCAACGCAAGTCTTCTTTTGGAACTATATTCCCCAGTGGAGACATACATTCACTCTGTGCTTTTTCTTGTGCTAAAACGCTAAAATTACTTACCAGTAACTTCAAAAAAAAAAAAAAACCTTGAATATACGTCTTGTTCGCGATGATGGATTACCTATCCCAAGAACGTTTCAAGTATCAACAAGTTGATTTTAATAGTGTACCAGAATGAACTGAAACCAATGGCGGTCTGGAAGGTAGAAAAAAAAAAATTTAATTCACCATTCCAGTAGTATGTTTGGGGAAATTGTCAGTAATGTAACAATGTTACGTATATGAAAATTGAATATATTAGGCTCAAACATGCAAAATGGCCAGTATGGTCCTTTANTACGTATATGAAAATTGAATATATTAGGCTCAAACATGCAAAATGGCCAGTATGGTCCTTTAAGTTCTGTGGACTCTAAAAGCACTCTCTAATCTGATGGCACAAATACTATAATGTTTGCATGTTTACATGCCATTAACTTGCATGTAATCACAGCTGAGCCTAAGTACAAACGAACCCGATGAAGTACAGCTGAGTCAGAATGTGATGCATAAAATCGTCTGACGTCAGAGAGCCATAATCTTATGCGTGCTTTGCTGAAAATAAGACTTCATTTATTCACAGCGCTGTGCAGGAAATGTTTCTAGGTCCTAGCCTGTAAAAGAAAAGTGACTCAGATTCCCTTTCAAACATGAGGCTGAGGTGTTAAAGGACCATATTATTGATTTTGCATATTTAAGACCAATAAATACTACCCTTATACACATTACAACACTGACAACCAGTTTCCAAAACATAAAACTGTATTTTAGTTTTCCTGTTATTTTTCCTTCAAAATCAAATATTTAGTACTTGAGTAAACTGAGTAGTAGTGGTACTGAATAATGTGGAATTTATATTGTGTGGTTGTTTTGCATCTTACAAAATTCTGAGCTAACCGACATCCTGTATCCAAGGAGTCCAGGTGCATTTGGGTCTTATTTGGTTACTGTTAACTCCATTCAGCTGCTTGATGACCTTTAACATCCATTCAACAGACACAACCAGCTATCAAAGCCCTCACTTCCCACAGGAGACGCCATGACTAATCAGACTCAGTAAGGACATTTCTAAACCTTTATAAAACTTACAAATGTACAATGCAGATTTTAGATTTAGTTTAGATTTAGCTTGATGATGCTGAATCATGTGTCCTCGCAGGTACGTTGTGAGACCTGCTCAGGCTAACAAGTACTCCAATGCTGACTTGTGTACAGAAATGACGTCCCAGTTGGAAAATTTGTTCTCCAACGAACACCTGGCAGAAGACGGCTTCCTGCTGAAAAAGGTGCTGACGAACAAACATGGCTACATCAGTCTCAAGCTCCTCACTCGCTTCAAAAAGGTAAAAACATTGTTTTTTATTTGCCAGGATTTCAGTGTATCAATGTGATTTCTGTGCTGCCAGTTTCACCAAAAAACAGCCAATGAAATGAGAAGAAATGCATGACTAAACTTAAAGCACCACATTTCAGCCCAATAAATACTACCCTTATACACATTACAACACTGACAACCAGTTGCATAGTTGTTATGTTCCTGCCAACCAGTTCCCAAAACATACTAATGAAGTGGTAAATATTAGAATTGTCATTCCTACCTTCCAGACTGCCATTGGTTTATACAGCCTGAAAAAAAATAAGAAGGCATGGCCAGGAGTTACTAATGCATGCAAACGAGATAAGTAAATCATGGCCACATGGTAGTTAAACTCGTGGCCACAAGTTATTCATGTTATAATAAAGAGACCATAGTATCGCTATTACCTCCAAACTGATTCCTCACTTTTTCTGAACTTTACAGTAACCCCTTTGAAACAGCTGGAGGTTGTTTGAAGGATTCAGAGCAACTTTGTCAGAATCAGCAATAAAATCTTTCAGAAAAAGATATTATAGAATAATTGAAAATATTTACAGTGTGTTGACCTTTAATTAAGTCATTCCCACACATTAATAGCTTGCAGCCATACTACCTCATGGCCATGTATAAGTACCTTGTGGTGGGATATCTCATTCGCACGCAGTAGGAACTTGTGGCCATGCTTGCTTTTCTTTTCTTTTTTTCATAAATATCACTGCCGGGGCTTCATAGGTTTCAGTTCATTCCAGTACCATAAAAAACCAACTTGTAGAGACTTGAAACTTGCTTGAGGTAGGTAATCCATCACAGAAAACACTACCTCTGTTAATTTTTTTTGTCAAAGTAATTTCATTTAAAGATCCGACCCGGAGCTGCACGGAAGAAAATGTATGTTTTTGCTAGGGAATATAGAAAACAGATTTTACTGAGAGATTAAAATGACTGTCCCTTTTACATTCTGATAGACTGTAAGTGTGAGCAGGTGAAAAATTGGATTTTAAGGAGGGTGTATAACCTGAACATTTGATTTTGAAAGATTCGGGAATTTAGCAAAATAACAGGAAAACTACAATAAAAATATAAATTATTTATATATAAATATAATATATATAAATGTATATATTATCTAATATATAATATAATATAAATATATATATATATTTAATTTAGATTTATATTTATTAGATATATATAATTAAAAATATAATTTAATATATATATATTATATAATATATTTAATACAATATTATATATATATATATTTATATATAAATATATATAAATAAATATAATATATTATAACCATAAAAACTTACGGTTTTATGTTTTGAAAAATGGTTGTCAATACATGAAGTGTGTGCAGGTAGATTTTATTGGGCTTAAACATGCTAAATCACTGACATGGTCCTTTGCTGTTTATCACAGATAAAGTTGCTGACTACAGACATGCACGTGACCCTGGCAGGAGCCCTAAGATCTGAGCTGCTGGAAGTGAATAGAAAAGGTACCAAAGTGAGGCGGTGAACGCCTCTTCCTAAATGGCTGCTGAGTTCCCCAACCAGCAAGCTGATCCTCACCTGGAACATCTCTGAGGAGCAAACTGGAGATCTGGACCACCCTGCACTCCAAGAGAGAATCTCCAGAGTGTTCAGCGTTTATGGCAACATTGCTTCAGTTTGGATCCTGGATCCTGGCAAAGAGCTTCCCAACGAGCTGCAGCGCTATGCCAAGTATCACACACAGCTAAGCTGCGGTGTGTGTGCAGTGGTGAAGTTTGACAGTTTGGAGGGGGCATGAAGCACCTATGCTAAGCTCAGAGCAGAAGAGGAGAAGTCTAACGGTGAGGGCATGTGTGTGGTACCCATGGGACGTCAACTGACATACCAGGTCGCAGAGGAAGAACTACCAAAGGTCAACAGTGAGGACCAACCAGAGGATGAGCTTCACCAGAAGTGTCCTCCAAGATCCTCTGAGAAACATTTTTTTTCCAGTTCAAGTTGATGATTCCAACTCCCACAACGACACCAAAAGTGCGTCTTTATTGTTGTTTTTAATTTAGTAACAGCTGCAGATCAATGATGATGACAAAATAAATTAAGTACAAAAATGTCTGTACGTGTCTCTTGGTGATAGAACATTTAGCCTGTATGATGTAGGTGTAAGTCTCTGACAGAAGGGGGCAGCATTTAGCTGTGTTCATAATCATGTTATTTAAGATTCTGAATTTGATTACCTGAGATATTGCAGTAGGAAGTAAACACACTTAACCTACAAATTGCCATACAAAAGTAAGTGTTTACGTGATGAATAACAGTATCTGGAAAATCCAGACGTGCCTTTTGGAAACATGAGTGGCCTCTACATCCCAGGGGCCTCTGCTCGTCTGGTCAAAACTGCAAATTGCAATGTATATTTGTTCTTGGCCCAGGATGGATTTGCCTTATTACCACTTCTTCACGAAAGCTGTGTTTTCTTTCAACGTGTTACAATACCTTCAGACAAAAGTACACAATCTCCCACTGCATCTTTTCAAATGCCTGTTTAGATTGGGGTTCCTTAACAAGTAGTTTTCCACTGGGTGAGATGACATTTGGCTGAAGGTTACTCATCCAATCATCAAACCGCATCTTGTGCAAGACGTGCGTAGTAGCAACGTTTGTGCCTTATTCCCAGCCTTTCTAATGACACCTCGAGTGGAATGGTGTGTTTATAGTGTTACTGATTGAGGGCTTCCTTAAAACCTTTTCCAGAGCTAAACAAAATGTGTTTCTTCACTCATCCACGCCCAGTGGAAAAGATTCAGTCCTGTGTATGAGATTCTATCATATTCAGATTGAAAACGCGCTGTTGTTTGTTTTTGTTTTTTGTTTTTTTTTTGCCTTGTATACATTGAATGTCATCATGGCTAATAGTCTTATCTGTTGACTGAAAGCTTTGAGTTGTATACAGCTCAGGAGTTTCACAGTTATTGTCCGTGACTCGATTTAGCAATTAACAGCTGCTGCGCTTTTATTGTAATGGAGGCTGTTCATGAAAACTTTAGACATCTGTGAACAATATGTATAGAACAGAAACATTTGTGCCTGGTGTCAGGAAATGTTTCTGTGTTCCCTTTCAAGGCTAGAAAAGCATATGTTCTGCTAACTGGAAGCCATTATGTTTTTTTGTTTTTTGTTTTGTTTTTTTTACGTAATAACTTCTGACTGATAATTGAGGGTGTTTATGTCAAATAAGTTATGAAATCACATGTTTTCTTCAACTTTTTGTAGTTGTTGATTCTGCCTGATTTTGCACCTGGTTGACTCGGAATTTTTGATTTGAGGAAACACTATGTTCTTGTGATTTGCGAGATGAGGTTTTAACTAAAATGGATGACTACACCTTTTGCTGCATGATTTAATTTCTTTTTATCACCATTTAAGGATTTTTTTTTTAAGTCCTACAAATTCAGCACTCGACCGCAGCTCCACCTCATTAGCAGAACTGATTTTGTGTATAACTTTGGCACGAAGACTAAAGAATGACTCATGGCGCTAGAATGAGATATTTGTGAGCAAATAGTTTAATTCCTGTTGTACCATCGACTTCGTTTATCTAAGATTGCTGCTCCATTTCAACATCATCAATCATTTTCATTTGTACCTGTACATTGACTCGTTCATGCTTCCAAACAGCACCTGCACGTGTTTGTGTATCTTGAAAATTTCACACATCTCCTAGGAAACTTCACTTCATTCTCCTGGTTGGCCTTTGTTTACATATGACTGACCCCGCACACCTGACGCATTTCCTCCATGGATGGGGTATTTATTTAGATTGCAGTCTGGAGTGCCTGATACCTTCCAAAAGCACAACCATCTGCTCCTCATTTGCTGTTCGAGGCTCAAGGGCTAAAATACTGGTTTGTATTGGAGAAGACGTGAACGTGAGATTCTCAACAACAACATTGCCAGTTTCATCCCTGGCCAACTTTAGATTGAACCATGATGAAATACCTCCACTGTGATACATCAGTTTACCTGAGGTTAAGTGCTGTTTTAACACCATTTAGAACAAGATTGGAAGGTACACGCTTCAGCAGACCCCTATTGCTGATGTGATCTACCCCATTGAGGCTATTACCACCCTCCATTTACTTAAGATGGCAGAGTCCCTTGCAGCAGAAGGTAAATGTAAGCCCTTGCTCAGGCCAAAGCATCCTGTAGTGCTCCTGGAGCTAGAGCCAGGAAGATTATCATGTCAGGAGTAATCCGACTCGGCCCACAAGCACAACTATGGAGGAGGAGGAGCAACAGTTGGGGGGGGGGNGGGGGGGGGGGGGCAGGCAGAGGCATCAGAGACGTGCTCTGCTCCACTTACCGTAACCACGCTCTCCCTCCTCACCCTAAACCATCTTCTCAAACCTGCAGTGTACCTCTTCCTGGAGCTGAAGAGAAGACCTGCTGCTGTAAAGGGTAAGAAGATGAATATCCAGCAGAGTTCTGTCTGGTCTGAGCAGAGATTAAAATGAGTCACTGAAGTTGAGGCATCTGTAAGATCTGTTATTGTGAGACACTTGTACCTCTCTTTTGCTCTGTATCTCAGTTTCAGGTTTCTGTTCAGATTTGCGCAAAGGGAGGACATAGCATGAGGAGTGCATGGAATAGCATGAGGAGAGGGCTTTTCTGAAGGGAGCCAGATGCCAAGGCAAGGGCTTTTCTAAACACCCCAGTTCTCCTCTTTCAATGGATCAAACTGAGTGCCATGAGTGAAACTCATGGTCTCCTTCAGAGGAATGTGCAGTTTGAATTTTACAACCTAAAGGAGTTCTGTGGAAATCCAAGGATAAGAGATCCAGGACTTCAAGTCAGGACACCTCCCTTACTTCTCAGAGGCTCACGGACACAGGGAGTTCTGATGATTTTCAGGGGAATAGGCTGGATTCCTGCCCTCGCCCCTCAGCTGTGATGATGGACTTACCCAGCCAGCACTTGCCTGTGGAGGTCAGCTGAAGACGACGCCACACAGCTAAGTCTGGATTAGCCGGCCGAACGGTAAGGACAGCGCATCTTCTTTTGTTAGTCTAAGCCGTCAGCTTATGGGGGAAGGCGTTAGGTGCTACTGACGGATGCTTCACCAAGTGCTTGAGTGGCAGAAAACAACACGTTGGATTATCTGTATCAACAAGCAGCTCTCGCAAGAACCACATGTCAGTCGTACAGAGGGGCCTGTCACGGAATGTTTTGGAGAGGGGTTACTGTTGGTTATACCACCACGTTGGAAGTGGAACTCATTATAGTATTATTCTTGAATCCATTACTCAGAAGTTTGTTTTGTGAGGGAAGAGGAGGCAATAACATTCTTCATCAAAGTCATTTCTGTTCCTGTCACTCTTCCAACATGGTGGTTTGTCCCTCATTATCATGGGTAATTACTCTCCAAAGACTCTGTGGCATTCCTTTCCCAAAAGATGGCGCTGAATTTGTGGATTTAAGCAATAAAATTAGATTTTTTTTCCCTCCTGTTGCTTAATTGCAGAGGCTGATATTTTTGTGGTGTTGGCCCTTTAATTTATGTACTTTAATAGATTGGATAATGAAGAATACCTGCATTCAGTCGTTAAAGTCTTGATTTAAAAATATACCAATAGTGCTATTATAGAAGCAAACTTGATTAGATTCACTTTAGGCGTTTTTCCTGACTTGATGATCCTTTCCTCACTAAGCCCATATCATATGCAGAGATTATACTCTATCGAGTGGAACCCCAAGAGTCTGGATAGAGGTTAAAGCCTTAAGTCAACTGAGCTGTTCAACTTCCATAATCTGCCAGCCTGTCAAAGTTGATCATAACTGGAAAACCAGCAGTGAAAAGATTTGTCACTCCTCATTTAAGATTCTTATTAAAAATGTACATTATGCATGCAAAAAAAAGTAAGATGTTGGTAGTTTGAGGAAAGGATAGGCTAATATTTATGAAAAATGTCATCATATTTCAGATGTTTGTACTTGCTTGAGCTTGCTCGCATGTGTTATATTTGAAAGTGGTATTCAGCATGTGCCAGATGGCCATCAGCCTACTGTAACACCAACATCGACATGTTTAACATGGGTTTAAAGGCGGTGCTGTTGTGTTAAAAGAGGATCTGGCATAGACAGATTGGCAGCCTGAGACTCTTTTTTAGAAAGTAGCCAAGACAACATCAATCTTATTCTGATGATAAGACAAGGTGATGTTTCCTCGCTAAGCCTCATGTAACTCCTCTGTCTGTGTAAATGGATGTCAAAACCTAACTAAAGTTATCTCATAAATAGCCAAAGCCAGAGAAGTTGGGCTCAGAGTCAAATGTGCAGCCAGGTTAGCATTGACAGGTTTCATTTGTATCTCTGAGGTTTCGTAACAAGCCACTGGATTAATTTTCATAAATCTGTGCAAGATCAACACAGGGATTCTAAAATAAAATTGAAGCTTTTTACCACTCATCTATGTCCAGCAGATTAAATGAGACAGTGAGGATTACAGGAAACAGGTTTAAAATTTGAATAATGTGTGCATGCATTAGCACAATTTTCTGGCTTTACATGCAGATGTTTTTATTTTTTCTTCTCAATTATAAACTTCAGCTTTTGTGCTGACAAGAAGCAGCCTTGTTTTAATTATCCTTTGGTAACAGAACATGAGCCAACTGAAGCGGTTGCCCAGTAAAATTACAGCGCAGTCTAGCCTAAGCCTTTTTCAGTTGCATTAGAACCCAGGCTGGATTTAGAACAGCCAATCCTGGCTCAGAACATACACTTTATTTTACAGCCTTTTGGCCATCATGGTGCCAGATTTAACTAAGATAGTAATTTTTCTTCTGCATTATTCTGACTGAATACAGAACAGGTATTGAAAGCGCCTGCTGGTTCTCTCACGGTGGTCCCTGCCTGCCCAACACCTCTGTTAGAGTTGTCTGATGGATTAACATAAACACACACACACACACACACAGACTCATACAGTAAGGCCTGGGCTCCTCCACCAGCACTGCAGCCACGTGACTATAGATAAAGCCGGCAGGCATTAGTGCTAATCCCGCCCTGATCTTTGGAATATGTCCCTATTACCTCCCAAGCGCTCTCTAGCTGTCCCCAGGCCTCCTGATGCTCACTTAAGAAGGAAAAGACAAGACAAGGCCTCTCCAAGACTTCCTAAAGCACGTTGTTTATTTGCATCTGGGAAGTTCAACACAGTAGGTGCTTTTCCCGCTGTTTGTTATGCTCTTCTGTTACCTTTTGACTGCAGGTATTTATGGGGTGTGTTCACAGTAGCGCAGAGATGGGTGGAGCTCAGCTGAAGCAAACAGCTGAATATGTAGGTAAAGGCCTCAGGTTCCGCAGAGGCAAATGCATGAAACTGTCAGGTTAGAGCTGTGGACATTGCTAGATATCAAGAAACAGAAGTATTATGTAAGCTGGATTATCTAGTGTTATGTGATGGTCCTGCTGGGAGCATGTGTGAGTCCTGGAAGTGAAGTAGGTGTCTGGACGACGAAGGTTGGACTTTGTCTTGACTTCGAAAGAGACTGGCGTCATATGATTTGCCAAAGTGAAACCATGCAAGTGCTGTATGTGTGTTTACAGTATGTATGAGTCAGAGTGAGAGAGAGCGAGAGAGAAAGAAAGAACAGGCTCTATCCAGGAAATGTATAGGGAAAAAATGCTGCAGAGAAGTGGAACATAAAAGTTGGTATGGGCATCTGCTTTTTCCAGCACAAAGAAGCTCTTCATTCAGGCATTTCTATGATCTCCTCTCACTATGATCATGTCACACTGGTCAAGATCCAAGCAATCAAGATTCAAGCTGACATGAAGGCCCCTCCTGTCTGCCGGCTTCATTCTAAAGTGTTAACCACAGATGCCCCTTATCCCCATTTTTGACAGATCTCTAGTTCATCTTCCAATAGGCGCTGACATTCGGTTGAGTGTCTCCTTCTGGCATGGGAAGTTCAGAACATGTGCCATGCTACTGTAATTATATTACCGCCAGCTTTGCGGCACGACGGCCACTGACCCAATTATTTCTTGAAAACATCAAGTTTATTGTGTCATTTGAATAATGCGATCTTTGACTCCACACAAGAGCTTGGTTGAAAGTCAGCCGCACATTGGCTATGTATGATGCATGCATCTGAGAATGCATAATGTCTCAGGAATGGCTTTGACAGGCTTCTTGGCCAAGAGTTGTATATTTTCAATTTTCATAGTTTCTCTCAAATGTGATGACGATCCCCTGAAACTGTTTCTACAGTCTTGGTAGCTATTCAGGTGAAAAAACGGTTGCAGCAGACCTGTCGTCAGGTATTTATTTCCACGAGTGGCAGAAACATTTAAATGCTTTACTTTAGTAAGAGTCGCAACATAAAAACACTTTACAAGTGAAAGTCCTGCAATCATATTTTTGCTAAAGTAAAACTAAACAAAGACTAAGAGTAAAATGTATTAAAGTATGCAAAGTAAAAAATGTAGTCAAATTTAGTTTTTCTGTCAGATGAAAACCTCACCAATCACCAGTTTTGGGGATTTTCATGCTTTTAAATCAGTGAAAGAAAGAAAGAAAGAAAGAAAGAAAGAAAGAAAGAAAGAAAGAAAGAAAGAAAGAAAGATTTTTTTTTTTTAAATGGAAGCAAAATGGAATGGAAACAATGGAAAAGCAAGGAAGGAAGGAAGGAAGGAAGGAAGGAGAATAAAGAAGGAACAAATGGTGAAAAGAGGGCTAAGATGAGGAAAGAAGGAAAGAAAAATGAAGGAAGGAAGGAAGGAAGGAAGGAAATGGGGAGAGGAAGGAGGAATCTGGCAGAAAGCAAGGAAAGAAAGAAGGGCAGAGGATGGAGTGGGGGAAACACAGGTATTAGTATTTTTTGAGTTTATCTGATTTTGAATATTAAATCAGAAACTGCAAAGTAACCACTACATACATCTGTAGTAAAAACTACAATATTTACCTCTAACAAGTTGGAAATGTTGCAGTAAAGTACTAATACCCTGAAGCTATACTTAAGTAGAGTATCAAGTAGGCATCTTTCACCTGTGGTTGTTTGCTAGAAACCATATACTTTGAATTCATGCCACGCTCGCTGCACCGTCGTAATGAGGAGTTTCTTCTATTCTGAGTTTGTCATTGCGACACTGAATCCTCCTTTTTTCTGCATTTCAATAGATGAAATTATCAGTTTGTTTTGGGCCTCACGCATTCGACCGGCCTTATCCCACACAGGAGCGTGCACGGGCACATCGGCAGTCTGTTTGTGATGCATTGTGAAGGCCTGACATGCTCTGGCTGTGTAGGAGCTGCTGTTGTCTTTGCGATTCCTTGACTTTTATGTCTTTGTTTGAGGATGGCTTTTCCTTCTGCTGGAAAGTCCTGCGGGGCTCCTCTGTATCCTCTGCGTCTTCTGCTGCCTGTTTGCTGGAAAACAGCAGCACTTGTTCTCTCAGGAAGTGCAGCACTCATTCATGTCTGTGGCTGTCCTAAGAAAACAATGGTGCCCCTTCTCCCTAACAGCATCTGTATATTTATATCTATGACTGCAGGCTCAGAGATAGATATTAAATGGCTGCGTTGATTAATCTCCCGTGACGATCAGAACAAGCTGCAAAATGGCTTTTGGCGCTTTTATGCGCGGCGATTGACTGCAGATGGGAATAATGTATTTCTGAGTGGAGCAATTATGACAATCAAAGTGTCTTTAGGGACGTGAGATCAGCGTTTGATGACCATTCTTTGTCCAATGTCAGAGACTAAAACATCAGAGGACTCGGCTGTTTTTACGAGCTAATTGTTTTATCAAATTGAGCCACTGATCTAACAAGCTGCAGACAGTGATGTATGGAAGTCTGGTGAAGCCACAAACTCTTGAGGCTGAGTAATTCTCCTAATCTGATCTATTAATAGCAAAACAAACAGTGATTTCATCTTACATTATATATCATAACAAACTAGATCTTTTTAAATTTAGAATTTATCAAATGTAGAGCTGGAGTGGTCAGATCTTTGCTGACACATGGTGTTGAAGCAACAAAAACGAAATGAGAGTTTCCAATGAGCAGCCATCCATCATGTGCGGCAATTAAATATAACAGACCGGGCACCAAATTCTGCAGCAGCTAGTCCCAGCGCCACATTTAATTTACAGGGACTGAGCGTCAAATGAGTTTGTTGGCTTAAATGTTTGACTTTCAGATCAACACCATCCTCTCCATTGTGCAAAGGCTGCTTACCATTTCAAACCCATATAGAATTATGAGCGATGAGTCAAGCTTTGACTGATATGACTGGTTATACCTGTTTATACTCTATTTATCCCACCTTAACTCAAGTGTGAAGTGTTTATACCTACAATTTTCCCTCCATAGCATCCAAAACACTCAGACTCAGTGCAGCACCATCTAGATTTTCATACATTTATTGCTTTTTCTAATATTATACAGTGCAACAGCTAAGCTCCACTTGAAAGCCAAATATTTCCTATTATCTGTTATTTCTTTTACTTCCACTTTTATCTGAATATGCAAAATTACTTGGCCAGTAGAAAGTTATCCAAATTTTTTTTCTTCTGTCAAGGTCACAACATTGTCGCTACACCAGTGGTTCTCAAACTGTGTTATGTGTAGCACTGGTAGTACACCAGATGACTCTGGCGATCTATTAAAATCTATTAAAATTCTGTTATAGTGTTGAATTATTCACAAATAAAATGGGTTTAATTAAGAAATAGCCTTTTTATGTAATATCAGTCTTTAAATTAAACATTAGATTTTTTTTTTTTTTTTTAATAACCAATCCAACTCGTTCCGTGAGCACGCCTTGCACTTCCATTTTACGTGGGTGCCTATAACTTTTCAACAATTTCAATACAAAACATACACACAAGTTTTTTTTTCTAGGATTTTTTAGAGGTTGCACACACGTTTTGGTTTCCTCATATTCATTATTGGGTTGAAAACTTTTGACTGATATGTTTTAAGATATGTTAGATTTTCTCCTACATTAAGCAAACCAAATACACAGCAGCACATATACTGTACCGCACAGAATCCAATCTGGCAAAACACTTTGGAAGGCCAGTCTGGATTTGCTGTTAGTCACTGCCGGTATACGATTTCCGGATCTGGGAAAATGTTTTTCTTATTCGTGACATGTTATGAAAAATACAAAGCAATGAAGATTGTAAAACTTCTCAAATTTGAAGGGCAGGACAAGGAAAGAGGAAAACTTCCAGCAAAATTCCCTCTGAATGGAGTTTTGTGCTTGTTGTGTTGCAGCATCTCCTGAAAGGGAAGAGCAGCAAGATAAAGGGATGTACAAACACACATGTTCGCTGAGGCCCCATCATACACTGCAAATAGGTGTGTCTAAGGGATTTCTGTCAACGAACATTTTCCACCGGACAATGTACATCTGTTTTGTTTGTTTTTTTGTTTTTTGGGGTTTTTTTTTTGTTTTTTCAAAAAGATGGAGGAAAAAAAGCTTATACTCTCATTCACACCCAAATATTTTCATATTATTCATCAAGTTTAAGGGGCTTTTTGATGCCGGTGTGGTTACAAATCTCAATCAGCGCACTTTCACTTCAAAAGACACTGCCGTTATTTTTTTTCACAGAACATCAGCGATACGACTCAAAACACACACTACATTCTCAGGTGTCAGCAGGCATGTCATGCGATGGGTTCACGAGAGCATGAACCCACTTAAAGTGAAAATGAGCTGACAGCCGTGTTAATGTAGAATTAGAAAAACTAAACTGACGGCAATATGAAAGCCCTGAAACCACAGCTGAGAGAAAGGGATTTGCGAGAGGTCACAGAAACGGGATGATACTGACGATAACAATTATGGCATTGTTCTATCTGTACTGTAATATGACAAGTGGAAATCCTCAAGGAGAAAGATGGGTTACATTGCTGAATGTGTAACACTGTTTGAACATGTCTGATGTTTGTACATTTTGTCTCTCTCAGCAGAGTTTCAATGCTCCTCCACGTTCTAAGATGAAGTTATGGAAAGGTGCTACTTTTGCCTTCATGCTCTGTGGTGCAGCCCTGTCCATCCTCCACATTAGAAACATGGCCACTATCGGACAGTTCCGACCCAGGACGAAATATCTCTACACATCTTCATCCTCACTGAGACCGTCGTCGTCATCAGAATCACCCTCCAGGACTGCACTCTCATCGTCATCATCCTCAGCGTCATCGTCACCGTCGTCCCGGCCGATGGGTGGTNCTGCACTCTCATCGTCATCATCCTCAGCGTCATCGTCACCGTCGTCCCGGCCGATGGGTGGTCTTCACCGGAGAAGTCGGTCAGCAGACAACATGAACTCTCTCCTCTCAGAGTGTAAGATGAATTTATTTTCTTCTTCTCTGAATGGATCTTCTCGGATCTGTTGTTTATAGAACTGTAACCTGCAGTCATTTTACACTTCATCATTCATTGGTTCTCTATAGGTGGGAGGTTAGAACCACTAAAACCTTCAGGAGAGGCTGATTTATCTGTTTCTCTGAGAGGGGTTCAGTTTCACACGAGCTAAAAGTGCCTCCTTGACACAGGGCTGTCAACTCTCATGCACTGAGCGTGAGACTCACACAAACGGCTGACTTCACACGCTCTCACACCTGACATCTGATTTCTCACGCTCGAAAAACATCCGTT
>VXCM01008767.1:0-44031 GCA_014773175.1 Lucifuga dentata
GTGCAAATATAGCACCCATGGTTATAAATTGCTTAAGCCTACTTACCGAAAATGGAAAGCCTTGGACGTTCATCAGTATTCATCAGCATTCAAGAAGCTTCTAACGGAAAAGACTGAAAAAAACCCGCTCCCACAACAAAGTGGCGGCATGTGTGTGCACATGCGCAGACAGGGAAGTATGCGGAAATTAAATTGAACATATTTTTTTCTTGTTACTTTTAATTGACTGGAATTAGCTTGTTTTAAACAAGGGCAGTACATTTATAAATTACTTAAAAAAGATCAGTAGGATTCAATTACACATTAAAATTTATAAAATTAACCAGAATAAAATATGTAACATTTACAAGGGGTCAGAATCATTTTTTTCAGTGTACAATTTGATTTTTACAGCAAGCTGGAATGAAATTAAACTAATGGAAGTCTGGAAGGTAGGAAAAACAATCCTAATATTTACCACTCAACTAGTACATTTTGGAAAATATCTGGCAGTAATGTAACGTGCATGCAGGCAGCATTTTTTGGGGCTCAAATACACAAAACCACTGGGATGATCCTTTAAATGAAGAATTAAAGAATGAGAACCGAATGCCTTTGTCAGCTCGGGAATGTTTAATATTCCATAACCTCATAGGCTAAAACGTGAACACAAAGGTGAAGCAGTACATTTCACGGAATGCACTTACAGAGCGATTTCACCGGACTGCGCGGATCTGAAAACGAGATTACGAGAGAGCAGAAACACACCGAGCAGGAAAACTGGAGATCAGGTCTACACGTAGATCAAACGACGCCCAGGCCTGATGCTTTCAGCCATCTGGTTAAATATAGCAGAGATAAAAAAAATAGTCTTCACAGTATTTTTCATCACATCCATGCACGTCGCTGTAAGTCATCCGTGACACACTTCAAATGGCACTTCTAAAAAAAAAAAAAAAAAAAAAAAGGTTGTGTACTTTCATTGACACGGTTAGCATGAGGAGGATTTGCGTATGAGACTTGAGGAATGTGAGAGCGATAACGGATTCTTTGGGCGGAATTCATAATTTTTTTTTTTTTAATCTTAAAAAAATGGCATCATGCTAAATAAGTGACAACTCAAGCTCATTCATAAAACTTCCTTTACGTTAATAAGTGTGTCGTTGTAAAGTGTGTATCAGGTAAAAGCGTGTTTGGTGATCAGCATGTTAATGAAGTGCTTTGTATTTAACAGTCACGTAAACAGAATCATCTGGTAGCAAAATTTAAATTTGTTTTTTATCTTAAATTGGCAAAGGAAACAAATTCTGCTTTAGATATCCACACTTAAAAAGAGGAGGGACAGAAATCTTTAACAGCATCCAAGCAGGAAACGGGGGATCGGTGTATGGGAGGGGTGTGTTGTGTGGAGAGAGAGAGAGAGAGAGAGAGAGAGAGAGAGAGAGAGAGAGAGAGCAACAGATGATGAAGAGGCTCAGTGCCAGTAGAATGTGCAAGATCAGATCAAAACTCTCCATTTTAATCTGACTGTGATCACTTTGATCAGCTGAGTGGGCTTATCTATCAAATGTATTGATAATACATGTGAGGCAAACGCAGTGTTAAGGACCATACCAGTCATGCATGTTTGAACCCAATATATACAACCCACACGTACTGTATGTTACTGACAACCAAACTCCAAAACATAAAACCTGTCATTTTTTCAAATCCCCTAATCTTTCAAAATCAAATATTCACACACCTTAAAATTAAATTTTTCGCCTTCTAACACTTGCACAATTGTAGAAGGCTCAATCATTTTAAATTCTTGGTAAAAATCATCTTCTCCTGGGACTATATTTCCTGGCGGAGACACACATCGCCTTCATGCGGCTCCATGTTGGATCATCAAATAAAGTTACTCTGACAAAAACCCTAACAGACGTCATGCTATCTGTGATGGATTATTTATCTCAAGCATGTTTCAAGTCTCCACAAGTTGATTTTAATAGCATACTGAAATAAACTGAAAGTAATGGCAGGCTGGAAGGTAGGAAAAACAATTCCAATATTTACTGTAAAAGTATATTTTGGGAAATGGTTGTCAGTAATGTAACGTGTATATAGACTATATATATTGGGCTAAAACATGCACAATCACTGGTATCGTCCTTTAATTTCTGTATAACAGTGTGTTTTACGAATCGCTGTCCTGACATGTAAATAAGAAAATACTGTAGTAATGCCTCGTTCAAGGCAAACGCTAAACGAGGCTGATAACAGACTTTAATAAATGAGGGAATGTGTTTTTGTGACAGTACTTGCCCTTATCGGCACTTTAAATCCGGCACTGTGTTTTATGAATTCCGCCCAAGGTCTGAAAGCAAGAAGAGCCTGAAGAGCTTGTAGTCGATGATGAGCTGAGTCTTTGGGGCTGCATGTCATTTATCAACACCACAAATTCACCAAAATACTCAACCAAATCCTCCTGGATGGATATCACAAAAACCTTTTGGAACCTACGTGAAATAATCCAGAAATTATATTTGTACAGGAAACGTTACCCCTTCCCCCACACAAACAACTTTTCCCTTTTTTTTTTATAAGCAGACACAGAACAAACAAATATAAAAAACAAAAAAAAAAGAAAAATCATCTGGCACTGTGAACAGTTGGCATCTGTCAAATCATAAAACAGTGGAAATAAGCGGCGCGGAGGCAGCTCGGGTGGAGTCCCACGCTCACTCGCAGCAGTACAGTAGTAGTTTTAGTACCAATCGGTGCTTGATTGAAGGTGTAGTAGTAGTAGGATTAAGGTAAGCGACAGTTCTCCTGTCTCCAGGGAGACGTCCAAGTCTGATTGTTAACCAACCTATAAAGTGCTTTCAAAAAATAATATCCTCCTCCTCCTCGTCATCGTCATCATAATCATCTTCGTCTTTACAATAAGTCAGTATATCAACTGAGGAGACATTACGAAAGGGAAAGAAAAGAGAGGAAGAACGAAAAAGGTCTGTCCAGGCACGAGAAGAGTCTCCTCTTTCCTCCCCCTCCTCCTCCATCCCTTCTTTCTCGTCTTTTTCCCTCTTTCGCTCCTTCACTTCTTGAAGGGCGTCAGTCTGCCGATGTTGTGCCAGAAGGTGGAGGTTTTGCGCTTGGGCTCGGCCAGCATGAAGACCTGCTGCTGGGGCAAAGCGGTGGGCAGAGACGGGTGCTTCTGGCGCAGAAGGAAGTCGTAGTAAGGCCGGGTCACCGCTGAGGACGGACACAAACACAACGTCAGCATTCTGAGAGCAGCCACATTTACACACATCTCCATGCCCAATTTCATTTTTTTTTTAACAGCATATTTGCATCTTTTTTTTTAAAGGACCATACCGATGATCCTGCATGTTTGAGCAATATATATATATATATATATATATATATATGCACACACACAACCCGCATTCATGTTATGTTACTGACAATTCCCAAAACATAAAACCGTATTTTAGTTTTCCTGTTCTTTTTTCAAATCCCCTAATCTTTCAAAATCAAATGTTCAGATGATACACACACCTTAAAATTCAATTNTTTTTTCAAATCCCCTAATCTTTCAAAATCAAATGTTCAGATGATACACACACCTTAAAATTCAATTTTTCGCCTTCTCACACTTATGCATGATTACAGAAGACAATTTAATTTTAATTTCTTGGTAAAAGAACTTCTTCTCCTGGGACTACATTTCCTTGTGGAGACATACATTTTCTTCCATGCAGTTCTGTGTTAGATCAGTTAAATAAAGTTACTTCGACAAAAAAACCTAACAGACGTCATGTTCACTGTGATGGATTATTTATCTGAAGTATGTTTCAAACCTCTACAAGTTTGATTTTACAGCGTGCTGGAATAAACTGAAGCTAAGGGCATTCTAGAAGGTAGGAAAAAATATTCTAATATGTACAGCTCCAATAGTATGTTTTGGAAAATGGTTGTCAGTACATAACATGTATACAGTTGTACTAACTGGCCTCAAACATGCAAAACCATTGCTATGGTCCTTTAAAACCCCCTGGCTTCCACACCTAATCACACCTGGCCAGTCACTGTCTGAAGTGGGCAAAGTCAGAGAGTTATTTTGTCGAACGTAGGACCCCCACACTGAGCTGTGGATGAGGGGTCCCAAACCTTTAGCCTCTCTGATCGGCATGATGACATCATATTCTCTCAGATTAGGAAAGAAGTTTAAGAATAAAGAATAATGTTTAATAAAATGTATAATAATTAAAAATAATAATGTAAAAACACAGCATAACACGTGCGTGTGTGTGTGTGTGTGTGTGTGTACCTTTGGGTTTCCCAGCAGGATGGCTTTTACAGGCGTTCAGCATGGCCTGTTTCTTCTGCACCTCAGTGAGAGAAAAACCTGAGAACACGACGTCATCAGAAATCATTCATTCATTCTGGCCTGCAAACTCAAACGTCTAAAGATTATTTTTCACTTTTATTTTTCATCGTCTTTGGTTTCATTTTATTTTAATTTCAATGGCTGCCTGTTAAAAAAAAACAAAAAACCCCGCATTCAAGCTAAATAAAGTGTACAACAGCGTATTAGGGCCATATAAGACGGAAAAAAAAAAAAAGNGGGGGGGGGGGATTATATCAACTTTTTAAATTTGCCAGTTTTAAAACTCTAAATTTTGCCAGCTTTAAAAGTCAGTATGCTGATGATAATTCAATGATTTTTCACTATAAGAAGAAGTATTTCTTTATTGTTAAATCTGATGGAATAAGGTCATGTACTCACAAAAAAAACCTCACAAATTTGTGAGTTTTTAAACTTGTCAGTTTAAAAACAAAAAAAAAAATAATGAAAATTATTTTTAATGATGAATAATCTTTTTTTCATTTTTAAATAATAATTTAATTTTTTTTAATGATGAAAAAGGGAAAATAATGAGAAAGGGAATCAAACCGTCTCACATTGTGACTATGTCTGCAGTGCATGACTAAATTATACTTCTCCATTGGCTTTAGCGATAAAGAAATACTTGTGCTTTTAGTGCAAAATCATCAAATTATCACAAGCATACTTTCTTTAAAAACTCGCAAATTTGCGAGTTTGAAAACTCACAAATCAATACTGGACTCAGGGTTGACAAACTTTGCCTGACTTTCTGAGTAAGAAAAAAAAAAAAAAAAAAAAAACAGAATGTGAGTGAATAACGTTTCCCTGAGCAGGCCATGAAGCCGCCGTGGTGTCTCACCTGTCTCGCGGTCATGTTGGACCTGTCTCCTCTCATCAGCGAACGCTCGCAGCCAGCGCTGCTTCTGCTCGGGCTTCTTGGCACACAAGAGGTGAACCTCGTCCCCGGCTGGCGACCGCAGCTTCAGCGCGTTCTTCACGCTGATGTTGAAGTCCTTCTCCTTCCCGTCCTCCACGTCCAGCACCTCCACGTGGTCCATGTCCATCCGCCCCTTGTAGTACAGCATGTCTCTGCGCAAGAGGTCCTAAAACAGCGAGGATGCGATTTTAACAAAACAGCTGAGTACCGTAAATACTCAAATAGAGAGAACCAGGCTTTTATTAGAGGCAGGATTTTATTTCTGTTTTAGTAGGAAGCCCTCGTTTTTAATAATACTGTGTTAATATACATATTATGTTAAATTTGCTGTTTACCTCCACTTAGCCGTGCAAGCAAGCTCGTCCTTCTGCTTTTTTCAGTATCTAATTCTTTTCGGATCAGTATTAGAATTCCTTGCAGCTTCCTCACCGGAATTTTCCTCTGCATTTTGCAAAACTCTCCTGTTTGAAATTCAGGTCAAATTTTCATCTTGGGGCCGTACTTCTCGACAAAGTTTGCTGATGATCTGATGACGCTAAGCAGCAAACAGCTAGCAACGTTACATAAGCAGAAGTGGTGAAGATGCAGAATCAATCTTCTCTTCATGTTCTGGATAAATTTAGTTCAACAGTTAAATAATATGCAGATTTAGGCAAACAGTTAAGAAGTTTCAGTGGATTTAAAGGAACATATCAGTGATCATGCATGTTTGAGCCCAATTACAACCCATGTACATGTTACAAGGTTCTTTTTCCTACCTTCCAGACTACCGTTGGTTTCAGTTCCTTCTGACACACTATTAAAATCAACTTATAGAGACTTGCACAATCTGTCACAGCAAGCAAGATGTCTAACTTTATTTAACCGCTCTAGCATGGAGCAGCATGGAAGACAATGTATTTCTCCACCAGGAAATATAGTCCTGAGAGAAGACGGCTTTTACTGAGAAACTACAATATACGAAAGCATGAGAAGGTGAAACATTGAATGTTAAGGTGTGTTGCATCACCTGAACATTTGATTTTGAAAGATTAGGGGACTTGAAAAAATAACATAAAATACATAAAATACTAAAATACAGTTTGATGCTTTAGAAATTGTCAGTAATGTAACACGTATGAGGATTGTATATATTGGGCTCAAACATGCACAGTCACCGGTATGGTCCTTTAAGTAGTTTGTACCTTTTTGCAGAAAACCATCTGATGATCGAAGAGGAAAAACATTCGCTGCTGACTTTTGGCTTGAGGCTGAGAGAGTTTGTTCAACTCCCCAGAGAAGATTAGATCAGAGCTCCTGCTGAGGATGTCTTCACCCTACACACACACACACACACACACACACACACACACACCTGTTACACTTGTATTAAACACTATNCTACACACACACACACACACACACACACACACACACACCTGTTACACTTGTATTAAACACTATGACCTGAAAGGCCTTTCTGGAATGAGACGCTCCACTCCCCGTACCTCCCAATCCTCTATGGAGCTCTGCCATTGGGCAATCTTATCGATGTTCTCCAGGCGCCGTTTCCTCTCGTTGATGAGCCTGGCCACGTTCTTCATGGCGTTTAAGGCGGCCTCCACATCTTTGTAGTCCCTAAACGTCAGACGGTGTGTGAAGTTGATGTGTAAGACTGAAAGTTATTGGAAGTTTTTTTTATATTGATGCAACTTCTTCTTAACAGCGTTTTTTTCAGTAATAAAGTATTTCACAAAGCACAAGATGAATTATTATCAGCGTCATTTCTACATTTTTGTTTTTGCAAAGACAGTCAGATTGTATTTAAATTATTCATTATGCTTTGATTCAGGTAACTAAAACGAATCCCGACAGCACCCCAAAATATGATTGTCTTACTCATACTACTAAAAAATATGCAAATACTCTGATTATAATTAAACCATATGGAAACTTTCGAACAACTTGCCAACTTTATTTTATAATCAGCATGTTATGGAACATTCTGAACTTTCATGTAACAGCACAGTTCCTGTTACATAAAATCAGAATATAAACTAACAGATATGGCTGTGCAATATCACATTGTTTACGATAATATCAGAAAAATCTTTTATACAAGAATAATTCGTCATATCACGAATTGATGATATTGCAACAGGATGATGTGCTGATTAATTTTGTGCAACTTGTTAATGACGTCATTCAGCAACTTCTTGAGACTTTTGAGGCAGGCTTTGCTGACTTTCCACAGAAAAGAGTTGCAACACCGGTTTTCTGATAAATTGCCAAATTCCTTCTCAAATGTATATGTCTGATCTGATATAAATATTTTTGTCAAGGTCAGCAAAGCAAATTTATTTATATAGCACCATTCATACTCAGAGGCAATCCAAAGTGCTTTACACAAGAGAAAATGCATTCAAACAACACTTAAAGGACCATACCATCCATTTTTAATGTTTGAGCGTAATATATTCAATTTTCATACATGTTACGTTACTGACAATCATTTCTCAAAGGATAAAACCGTATTTCAGCTTTCCTGATATTTTGCTAAATCTCTTAATCTTTCAAAATCAAATATTCAAGTGATACACCCACCTTAAAAATCCATGTTTCTCCTGCTAATAGTTACACAGCCTTATGAAGTCACGGTCCTTTAAATTTTTCCATAAACACAGGTCTTCTTTTGGGACTATATTCCCCAGTGGAGACAAACATTCACTCCACACTTTTTACTGAGCTTAAACGCTAAAATTATGAAACTTCGAAAAAACCTGAATACACGTCTTGTTGGTGATGATGGATTACCTATCCCAAGAACGTTTACAGTATCAACAAGTTGATTTTAATAGCAGAATGAACTGAAACCAATGGAGGTCTGGAAGGTAGGAAAAACATTTTTAATTCACCGTTCCAGTAGTATGCTTTGGGAAATGATTGTCAGTAACGTTACATGTACGAAAATTGAATATATTAGGCTCAAACATGCAAAACAATGGTATGGTCCTTTAAAAGACAATGAGAACAAAATAAAGTAACATTTAAAAACAATGAATAAAATAAGATTAAAAAATGCAAAATCAAGTAAGATAAAATCAAATAGAATAATCAATAGCACAGTTACAGTGTAAAGTTTATTAGCCCCAGATTGAATTTCAGTGCAGATATTTGTTTTAATGAAAAGTAGCTCTGAAAAGAAAAGTAAGGTAAAATGTTAAAGATGATGGATAAAGGCTTCAGGTTCGGAAGGCTAGTTGAAGCTCACCTGTGCTGTGGGTTGGTGTATTTGAGCAGCTCAGCCAGCTGCAGCGGGTACTTGCAGATCTTCTGAACTGGCGTTAACAGGAAGCCATCCAAGGAAATGTCAATCATCTTCTGGAGAAGTCGACAGGCCTCGAAGAAGAACACGTACTTGTTGACCTTCATGAGTTTGGAGAGCTGGACGCAGGCGTTGGGGTGGTTGTTGCAGTACTCTGAATAGATCTGGAAATCTGTTTGCTGTGGGGAGGAAGAGGCAGAAAAAAAAATCAGGTTAGAAACAAGAGAACCGTTTAGGTTAAGACTGATGCTCATAGAACAGAAGGCCCTCAATTTGTTTAACTTTTCACACCTACATGGTTAAGTTTGATTAAATTAGACTACGGTTCGTTTCCCTCTTTGCTACGGTTCGTTTGGGCAAATCTGAACAGCATTCGCACCTGATATGGACCAAATAAACCTCACTGAGACCTTTTTCAGGAGGCAGTCTCGGTCCGATTCCAAACAAACTGTGAAGAGCTTCATTTGTGGTCGGAACATGATCCGCATTAGTCCTAAACCAAGTACGAGGCGATCTATTGATTACTGATTGATCCAGAAGCAGAGAGGGTTGCATACTTTACGACAAGACGCTCGTCAGATATGTCTGACTTGAAACCCATCAAACATAAAACAAACTTAAATTACACCTTTGATTGCCCATAGCAATTTAAACAGACGCTATAAATCTGAACTAATATGATGAACACGTGTTCAGGTTAGCGTGAGCTGGTATATGAGGCCTGGAACAGTTTGACTACAGTCAGAAAAATACTCACTGTATAGCGCTACTACTGCACTTATAAACAGGAAAGCAAAAAATACAAAAATCTGCAATCAGTAAAAAATTTCGTTTGTAAAGTTGGACAGTCTATGTCTGTATTAGACAGTCNAAAAATCTGCAATCAGTAAAAAATTTCGTTTGTAAAGTTGGACAGTCTATGTCTGTATTAGACAGTCTGAATCTGCATTGTTAAAAAAGCGCAGACCCGTTCCGCAGCCTGCTATTAGTGCGCGTGGAGCGAGCATATGCTACTGAGTCCGGAGCGTATCCTTCCGCCGCGGCAGGGGCGTATCGCGCGGACTATTTTTTACCGGCATGAATTCGAGAACCGCTCAACCGAGTAACTTCACACACGACACAGCACGTCCTCGGGTCCCGAACGCTATACCTGCCAAATTTCAGCTTCATACAGCGCCGGGTTCTCGAGATATGCGTGTCACAGACAGACATCCAGACAGACAGAATTACTGGCTTTATAAATAGATATGGCGATCTGGTGTCTTTAAATTTTTCCCATGATCCTCCACCTGTTTGAAATGTGAAATTGAAAATCAAAATTTAGATTTATTTTAATTTAGTTTAAAGTACAACACATCAATCACACATTCCGTGAAAATTAAAACTGTTCTGTCTCAAACAAAAGCTGCTATTTCGCATTATTACCGTTATAATGAGAACACATTTGGAACTTTTTTTTTTTTTTTTTTTTTTTTTTTTTTTTTTTTTTTTTTTTTTTACACCGTAAGTGTGGTTACTGTTCTATGTCTGTGCTATATAAGCAACAGTATCTCAACATCAAACTGGGCACTCAGAAGGCTTGCTTTCTGGGTTACAAACGGTGAACTGGTTTCTCGCTCATACCGAGGCAAAGTCCCCGGACACGGAGCAGAAAGCGCCGCGGTGAAAGCCGCTGCCGCTAATGCTAGCTGGCTTCTGTCTCACTGTCTGTTTCCAGCTAAGACGTTCGTAAGAACTGAGCACAAGCTAGCATTAGCCGGCATCGTCACTGACGTAGTAATGCAAGCAGCGCAAATGCTGCGTCATCAGAACGGGGCTTAGTGTCTGAATGCCGCCTTTTCTGTGTATTTATTTAAACAAACTTTATTTTCAATCAAATAAAAATATTTTGCAAGGTGACCATAAATACACCCCCCCCCNCCCCCCCCCCCCCTTTTTTTAAACACTCTTAAATCTTTATTAGAGAACAAAGAACATGAGTAGAACATATTGCATCAGGCAATACAAATCTGGCAATTTACATCAAAATGAAAGTCAAGGATACGTAAAAAATAACAAATAAAAGAAAAATTAAAATATAAATTTAAATATTTCTCCTGTTAATTCTGAGAAGCAAGACAGCAATAAGGAACTTTTGCAGATTAATGTAAGACTTAATGTTTTCAACATTTTTCTGGATTCCAAAAGAAAAGGCTGAAAATTTGGCAGGGATCCACTGAATTCTTTTTATGAATGTAAAATTTAGCAAACAAAATGAAAAAGTTAGTAACATGTTTTAAAGAGATGTTTTCATTATCACAATACAATATTACATCTTTTAAAGTGAACACATATAAGAGATTATTAAAACCAAAGATGTATTGGCAAGGTCTGACCAAATTCTTTTTTTTAGTCACATTACAGTGAAAGAAAAGATGGAGAATACTTTCTTCAGCTTGTTTAGAAAAGGTACAATGATCTGCAATGTCCATGAACTTTGAAATAGAAAGATTAGTTGTGTAAATACAATGAAGAATTTTATAATGGATTTCTTTAACTTTGTAATGGCAAATTTATACAACAATAACCATGCTTTTTTCCAGTTTATGTCATTAACTGTTGATCTCTAAAAAAAAACTTCCCTCTTGGCATAGACTTGTTCTGATTGTGTAATTTTTTTNTAACTGTTGATCTCTAAAAAAAAACTTCCCTCTTGGCATAGACTTGTTCTGATTGTGTAATTTTTTTGACAAACTATTACTGCATTTTGAATCAATTAAATCAATTCCGTTTAAATTTAATTTATTGGGTACCTGCAAAATTTCTCCTGCAACACAGTGATTTCATCAGATTTTGANAACTGTTGATCTCTAAAAAAAAACTTCCCTCTTGGCATAGACTTGTTCTGATTGTGTAATTTTTTTTTGACAAATAAACTATTATTGCATTTTGAATCAATTAAATCAATTCCATTTAAATTTAATTTATTGGGTACCTGCAAAATTTCTCCTGCAACACAGTGATTTCATCAGATTTTGATCCCAGCAGGTATTAATAAAGCAGGTATGCTTAAATGATTGGCATAAATTCTGTAGAGGGAATTGGAAAGTCAAATTTATGGATAAATTGAACATATGTGAGTAAACAACCAGACTGATCANAGAGGGAATTGGAAAGTCAAATTTATGGATAAATTGAACATATGTGAGTAAACAACCAGACTGATCTAATAACTGAGAAACATAGTTAATACCTCTGTCCTGCCAGTTAGGTAAAAATATTAGTTTATTATGAATAGTAATGTCAGAATTATTCCAGACTAGAGTTCTGTGTGGAGAGAAATTGTGGACATGGCAGATCTTCCAAGCTAAAAGAGCTTGCTGATGAAATAGTGAAAACATAACTGGAAGTCTCTGAGGAATAATTACATGATAACAAGAACTGTAAACCACCAATTTTTGAGAAAATCTGAGAAGGGATAAAATTCTGCATGGATATTGGGTTAGACAAACATTTTTTGAGCCATTTTATCTTAAACATGTAACTGACATCATAAAAGTTTAGCACCTCAAGTCCATCTTCAGATTTGTTGTTGGAGAGAACAGACAGCTTAAGTTTCTGTGGTTTGTTTTTCCATTTAATCTCTTGGCAAGTATTGTTATCTCCAAACAACGATAAAGAGGATGTACGAAGCGAGATAAACCTTCCTCTTTAGATAAAAGGACCCTCCCAAATACGGAAAGATCCCTTTGCAGCCAATTACTAAAAATACAGGATGCTTTTTTAATTTTTGAAGAAAAATTAAGTTGCTGCCTTTCTTTCTAGTTTTTTGCAATGACAATGCCTAAATGTTTTACTCACGTAAACTTAACTCACGTAAACCTAGCTAGCACGTAACGGAGCATTAATGTTTATTTAAACTTTCTTTCTTGACGTTTAGATTTTTAGATGTAGTGCTTTAGATTTTTTGTTTAGATTTTTACTTAGCCCTGTTGTTTTTTAACGCACAATGGCTGAAGGAGGAGAAGAAATGGACTTACAATGCTTTTTTTCACATTTTGGAACTGAAATGCACCAATGTACTGCACAACTGTGTGGTTAAACTCTAAAGACAGAAAGAAGGATGGACTTTGTCTTCAGATGATGAGCAGCTTTGGTAAGTCTGATGGATTTTTATGTGGCTGGAATCTGTGGAGAAGCCTGTTGAATCTGATTGTGTTATTTGTGTTTTACAGCATTTTTGCTTGCTCGCTGGTCGTATGAGTAAATGTGATGGTTGTTGTGAGTTTGTTCTTGTTTCTTTGGTAATGTCACTGATTTAGGTTATGCCATGTTTATATGTGATGCAGCATCCTGTCATAATGCGTAATAATGCTACATCCTATTCATGTCTCTGCAGTTAGTGTGTTGTAACTGACATAGATGTTGATCCTTGTGTTAAATCACTTTATTCCACTCGATAAAGGTTACTGTCACTGTGAATAAGGGCTGGTTACGTCTAATGACAGCAGCCTACAGTCATAGTGTCATGCTGAGGTTATTAGAAGGTGGTTTAATTGTGGGAGGATGGCTCTGAAGGTGTAAGTGTAAAATACACCTCCCGCCACTGCATTTATATAAGGGCATAATTTCATACTTACTGACATTAAGAACTAAACCAGAAGCCGAGGAGAATCGGTTGATCAAATTGAGCACATATGGCAGATGGGATTTGTCCTTCAAAAAATAGTCTGCTAGTTTAGAAATCCTGATTTCTTTATTAAAGATTTCTATACCTTTGAAATTGGAGTCATGCAAAATTCTATGATACAGCAACTAAACTACTAAAAGAAACAAACAGGGTGATATTGAGCAGCCCTGACAAACTCCTCTCTCTATTCTAAATCTTTTTGAAGTAGAAGATTAATATTACAGAGCTGTTTATATCTTTATAAAACATATCAACAACATTAATAAAGGTCTCTCCAAACCCAAACATCTTAAGTGACCGTAACAAAAATTTGTGCTCAATGGTATCAAACGCTTTAAATAAATCCAAAAGCAAGCTAAAAGAATCTTCCTCAATAAAATGTTCATAATCCAACAGATATAATATGAGTCTGATGTTATGACTGATGTGACAACCTTTCATAAAGCCTGACTGAGATTCATAGATAATTTGATCCAACACGCTCTTTAATCTTTTGGCATAAACCAGAGCTAAGATTTTATAGTCAACGTTTAAAAGAGTTAATGGGAGCCAATTTTCTGCTAANCATAAACCAGAGCTAAGATTTTATAGTCAACGTTTAAAAGAGTTAATGGGAGCCAATTTTCTGCTAATAGCCATGTGGAGCAGTCACAGCCAGGCGGACGGATCAGAAGTAGAAAATGCAGAAGTTCACTTTGGGGCCATGCAAAGAACACTGAAAGAACCTTGCAAGTTGACTTTTAGTCCAGAAAGTTCTACTTCACAGTGAGGCCTTTACTTCATTGTCAACAATGAGACGTCCTCACACAGAGAGAGGAAGGATGAGACGGAAGGCAGCAGTCATTTTTGGTTTGGTAAAGCCAGAGCTGCCATCAGAGGCTTCCTTATCAGCTGCCACGTTTGGTCAGGAGCTGCTGGAAGCTGATTATCTGTCCGGTAAAAGATGAACGGGAGGAAGCAAGCAGAGCATCTTTCTGATTGACAGATTGAAAGCTTTAGGAGTTTGGCTGTCAGTGATTCAGATCATCAGTCATGTTTGAAAGGATGACCATCCAAATCCCAAACACAGCAGCCATGTTCACCTGTCAAACAGGTGTACTACTAGTGTTTAAAATAGCTGCATTCCATTCAGGTGTACTAGTGTGTAGTACTTTAGTACTAGTGCACTATACTAAAATGAGCACCAGGAGACCAATGTTAGAGTGCACCAACCGTTTTTTTTTTTTTTTTTTTTTTTTTGCAGTAATTCTGAACAAACTACAGAGCAATCTATTGATCTATTGATTGACTGAGAACCACCTTTGATGATCAAATCAAATCAGATGCTGTTAAAGGTGGTAACACATCAATCTTAGCTAATACATGTTCAGGTTAGCGTGTGGTTGTATGTTCTCAGCATGTTGCTCCATTCTCCTGTTCAGCATCTGAAGGCAGCACATCTTCTTCCCATCATGTGAAGCAACATGTGATTTTTCACACGAATGGACCAAACATGGACCAAATGATACTACAACTAGGAAAGTATCACAATTCTGTCTTTCTTCATGTTATTTAGTTTTCAGGACCAAATGATACTACAACTAGGAAAGTATCACAATTCTGTCTTTCTTCATGTTATTTAGTTTTCCCAGCACAGAAAACTTTTTCTTGCTTTGATTTTATTTGTTCTTCCCCCAGACATTTCTGACCAATGAGCAGAGAGAATATTCTCAAATGAGTTTTGTTGATATATTTTGGTTTGATTGGATGTTTTCCTGTGTGAAACTAAACCAAACCAAGCAGTAAATGCAGCATCGGAACACTTTAGTCCCTGATTCAGACCAGAGCAAATCATCTACAGGTCTGAAAAAACCCTGAGGCACATGTCAGGATTGGAGCGCTGTAGCACCTTCCCACCTGTCGATACCTGCAGTGTGTGTGTGTGTGTGTGTGTGTGTGTGTGTGTGTGTGTGTTTGTGTGTGTGTGTTTCCTCTCCTCTTGCCTCCCTCTGTCATCCCCTCAGGCCGTCCTCCCCAAATGTTTCTGACACAATTTATACAAAGTCTGAGTTGAATTTTAATAAGCACAACTGGGATTCATTCAGCAGGGTCCTTAATGCACCATATGGTGGCAGAGCTGCATCTCTCTCTCTCTGTCTCTCTCTCTCTCTCTCTCTCTCTCTCTCTCTCTCTCTCTCTCTCTCTCTCTCTGCGTGTGTGCATGTGGGATTTGGTTGTACATTCAGTGCACGTGTTCATGTGTGAACACAGCCACAGTGAAGCCAAATAAGGCCTCGGTGTCCTCAGAGCAGCCAGAAGTGTGTTTTTTTTCCAGATCAATACATCCAGAGAAGCCAGTGTGTTTTCTGATGATCCGCATCGATCCACCCCTCTCTCTCATCCAGGATTTGTTTGATGTTAGCCGACACAACTAGACACACTATTAACTTTACTCCAGCCAGACTGCTCTGACACAGTTCTGACGATAAAGTAATCAATAATCAATTAATTGTTTTCATTATTTATCAAGTAAAAATGCCAAACATTTCCTATTGCAAGATCCTCTCATGTGAGGTTGTCTGTCCATCTCCTTGTCTGTCTACCTCAGATTATCTGTCTGTCTGTCTGCCTGTCTGCCTTTCTACCTGATCTGGATCGAGATACAGATTCTAGAATTAGTTGTTTTAACTTTCTTTAACTTTGCAATTTAAGGTCTTTTTTGACATTTCTGGAAAACTAAGACACCAATCTTACTAAAAAAAAAAAAAAATTAATGTACTATGAAATGGTGTTCCAGATCAGGCAAGGAGGAGTTTCCCATCATGCTCTGGGGCGCATTCCTTGTTATAAATAGTTGAGTTGCAAGGATGTAAAAGATGAGGAGTTTTTTTAACCGTGTTTATTTGCCCTTGCGTTAGGAACGTCTTATAGGTGAATGCTTACTGATTTGAGTCTCTGATTGGTATGTGGTTGGTTTTTGCAAAAAAAGCCAAACATTGCACCCATCCCCCAACCCACACCCACCATCAGAATCGACAGAGAAGCAGACCAAAACATGTCGGTTAACCTGGCTGGCTGCAGCAGGGTGACAGTAAGATGGAGAAGAGGACAGAGAGAGAGAGAGAGAGAGAGAGAGAGAGAGAGAATGGGATGGAAGTAGAAATGTCTTGAGAGAGTCATTTGAAAATGGAAACTCTCTGTTTCAGCAGCCTTCCCCCCCCCCCCCCCCCCCCCCCCCCCCCCCCCCACACACACACACACACACCTCATCTCTCTCATAATAACCAATGTCTCACCTCCAGACCTGATTCCATATGACACCTGTGTGTTTTATCACCATCAACAGGGTGATACCTCACGATGGCCTGCATCCTCTAGGGGCTCACTGCTGATGTGTGTGAGTGTGTATGTGTGAAAGTCTAGAAAAAGGGTGTCATTTTTTTTTCAGTCACCACGTTGGTGCTCAAACTTCCTTATTTAGTCTTTAGTCATCGTGCTTCAACTGTGAGACTATTTAATTCATTTTGACACCGACTCTGATGTGATAAATGATTGTTTGAGGGTGGTTTCCTGTGGTGTTAGGATGTAGTTGCTTTGGTGTTTTGGGTGGTTATTAGAGGGTTGCTAGGGTGGTGGTGGTTGGTTGCTGTGGTATTCGAGGTGGTTGCTAGGGTGTATATGTTCGTGTGTGTACACATATCTGTAGTGGTTGCAGTGCTGTTAGTATGTGGTTGCTATGGTGTTCAGAATGTTTGCTAGGCTGTTGCTAGATTGTTACTTTGGTGTTTTGAGGGGTTGCTGAAGTGTTGCTTGGTCTTTGCTATGGTGTTCTGGTGGTTGCTAAGGAATTTCTAGATGGGTATTTTTGTGTAATGGTTGATGGGTGAGGGGGTTGCTAAGGTGGTATTAGTTGGTTGTTATTGTATTCTGGGTAGTTGTTGTTAGGCTGTGTGTGTATGTGTGTATTTACTTGTGGTTGAGGTTCCATTGCCGATGTTGCATGGTGGCTATGGTGTTCAGGATGGTTGCTATGTGTTATTAGGTTTTTGCTATGGTGTTTTGAGTGCTTGCCAAGGTGTTTTTAGGTCTTTGCTATAGTGTTCTGGGTGGTTGCTAGGAGGGTTTCTAGGGTGGTGGTCAGTGTTTGCTATGATATTCTGGGTGGTTGCATTTGTGTGTGTGTGTGGCTGGATATATGTGGGTTTGCATAGCTGTCTGCATGATTCCCAATTCATTCCTACAGACGCAAAAAACGCCTTTTGTGATACGAGAAGAAAGTGAGATTTTTCTGAAAATTCTATATCAGATCACCACTAAAAGTCATAGCACCGTGCATTTTGATTTATGATTTATGATTAGTGATGGTGGTGCAAAATGTTTTGGACTAGTCGCATCCCAGGAAAGTATCCATAAGATTTTGTAGTTGTAGAACATATAGAATAAAAACATGTATGATGACCCTTTGGACTCTGTTTAAAAAAAAAAAAAAAANAAAAAAAAAAAAAAAGGGCTATCACACTGTTTGAAGGCCCCACTGGTGTTTAAACCCTGTGAGAAACTTTCTGAAAATGTATAATCACGTGTTGATCATTTCGTTAACGGACAGGAGAGCAGAAAGTCAGAAACGTGTGCAGAGAATCACATGCAGCAGAAGTCCAGCTGGAATTGATCTGGTCATGCTGCAGTAACGTCACACGTGTCCTAAAACCTTCAAATTCATTTTGCAAAGCTGTGACTTTCAGAAGAGTGAAGATTTCCTTTAACTTATCAGGACTGTACAGACGCTCTGCGAGGTCACCCTGAAGGACACTGTGGAGGTGTGTGTGTGTCTGTATGTGTGTGTGTGTGTACAGATTGTGCAGCAGAGCCGTGTGTGTGCACAGGTGTTCAGGCTGCTCGCTGCAGGAACTCCACAACTTCACCACCTTCTCCCACGTATCGAAACCTTCCTGCATTGCGGCCACTTTGTCTCCGTTTCCAACCTCCATCACCAACAGTTGTGCAGTTTTGTGTAAATGTGAGTGCAAAGTGACAAAAACACATCACTATTTATCTTTCAGTGTCTCTGAGGGATCTGAACTCATAACGGATAAAATCCTTTATCTCCGTCCATTAGCTGAGGCTCTAAATTAAAACCCTGAGGAATGATGCCTCTTCCTCTTTCTGTGGATGGACAGATATGCTCTTTGCAGTGTGTGTGTGTGTGTGTGTGTGTGTGTGTGTGTGTGTGTGTGTCTGAATACCCACTAAGCTGCAGGTAAATGGCAGCTGAGGTTGACGTCGGGCGACTCTGTCACCTTGAAGGAGCGTTTGGCAAGTCGCCCGGCTCTGATCCGTCACTTCCTATAAGAGACAGGCAGAGAAGAGCTCACATTAAGCCGCTTCCTAAACAACTTCAGAGTATTCAGATGGCTAAGGAACTTCCGAAATAAAGTTTTGATGTAATTCTTTTGGAAATTTTCAACATGCATTTGGATTTTGAATTGTGTCAAAATCCATATGGTAATGGACATTCATGCTGATTGGCTGATGGTAGCCAATAGTTTTGGAGAAAATCTGAATTTTTGGTGGGAATATTAGGACTTTACAAGGATGAATTCTGTTATTGGCTAAATACCATCACATGTAGCGACTTATGCAAGTTCAACAAGCATGAAAAAAGGGGATTTAATGCATCTTCTATGCTCTGCAGCTGAAATGTAAGAGCAGTCTGGTGGTCCAGGTCAGGTTGGGTGGAATTTTTGTTCCCAGTCGGGACTAAATTGTATTTTGTTCCGGATCCAGAACAGAGTCTCTGTACTAACTAACATAAATTCTCTATTAAAAGCCAGTATTCAAATAATAGCCAGTATCTAATAATAGCCTGTGGGCGGAGTCAGCAGGAGGAAATAAAAGCCAGTCTCATATAAAGGTTTGGTGTTTGTCTTTTACTGGTCCAGGAAACTCTGAGTTAATCTGCTGCTGCCACCAGATGACAGCAGCCATGTTTGATACCAAACCACTTAAAAACCTCTGCAGCCAGAAGACACGACAGGCTCAACGTGAAACAAAGCCGTAAACGTGGAGCCCACTGTCACCATGGTCACAACGAGTGACGCTCCACTGTCATCACCAATGGAAAAAGTGGATGAAAATGAACCTTTCTAAAAGCTTCCTGGAGGTGTGTTCACACTGACATCTTCTCCTTGTGGTGGCGTGTTTTTATGTAGTTATGGGTTTGTCCAATTAAAATTAGAAATAAAGGCCTGTCTCCTATATTGGCCAGATTTTCTCCACAGTTGAGGTAAATAAAGGCCCCGCCCACTAAAAGAGCATTGACAATCAGATCCAGCCTGCAAAATACACTGATTGTTCCTTTAAGGCATAGATATGAATGCGACATAGTTTAGGATAGTGTGTGTGTGATAGAGAGAGCCCCNCCCGTCCCAGTTAGTGGGTCGAGTCAGTATGGTTGGTCTGTTATCCAGTCACATGGAGAATATTGGCACGTGCTGCACTACTGCCTGCAACGCACTACATCTAATGAACATGTAACCATTCCACTTGGATTTCTCTGCTGCATGCACACACACACACACACACATGCACAGAGACTCTTGCATGAGTGTGAGTATTGAATGTTCTCTGTGCAGACAAATCTGATCCTCTAATATTGCTAACCCACATCCAGAGGCTGTGTTATGATTAAATGCTGCAGCCCGGCCTCACACACTGACATGCTTTTCCTCACACACACACACGCACACACACACACACACACACACACACACACACACACACACGCAGACACATGCACACACGCAGGAACTCTCACTTTTATGTGTTCTCCGTGCATTGATAATGGCTTTGTGAATCCATTTGTATCTCAGTCATAACACCAGACACACACAGACATGCGTGCACACGCACACACACACACATGCACATGTCTCAAGGACACGCTGACCAGCCGAGTGAGAGACAAACAGTAAACAGTGCAATTTCCTCGTGCATCCGTGCCGTGACTGATGCGACTGAGTCGGCCTGCTGCAGAATGAGTTTGATTGCTTTTGTCTGGCTTCCTTTGTGGCAGTTTGATGTGCACGTGAATACACACTTGGTTCAGTAGTCATGTCAGTTAATGTCGCACACTCCATGACTACAACAAAAAAAAATGTTATGAACCAGATTTAGTGGAAATTTTGTGACATTTGTGGAAGTGGTGACAAAATTTTTTTTTTTTTTTTTGCAAATATTAAATGCAGAAAATGTGTTTGTACTGATGAACTGATCTTTAACCAACGAATCCAGGAACAATTTAGCTTCAGCATCCATAGTTTATGAGTTATATCAGATAAAATGTATTATTGACAACCACAAAGACACTGGTTCCTCTGCTCTTTCTGTCATATTTGAAATATTGTTTGTTTCACTTTGCATTCTGTTTGCTCTGTTGTTATCTATGCTAGCCTCAGGTAGCAGGTAGCTAAGTTCTTCACAAGCTAGCTAGGTAGCAGGAAGCGTTAGTCCTCATGGCTACAGCTTGGTTGTTGCAATGGGTTATCAGTATTTCAGTATGTGGGTTTTAATTTTCAACTCGTTAGTTTCAGGGAATTACATCAGTTTATGAAGTTTGAGAATGCTAACATAGGTAGCATGATTGCTAACTAGCTAGCATGGCATACAGGTATGAACAGAATAGTGTTGCATGTATCATGGGTCATACTCAACAAAACAGCAGGTATTGAGAAGGTTTCACCTGATGACCCTGAAAACTCACCTGCACTGATATATTCAACTTATAATGCTTAATGTAGAGGCATGATACTCTTAAAGGACCATACCGGCAATTGTGCGTGTTTGAGCAAAATATATACAACCCAAATACTTGTTATGTTACTGACAATTTCCAAAACATAAAACCACAATTTCATTTTCCTATTATTTTATAAAACATCCCCTAATAATTCTACATCAAATGTTCAGGTGATACACACACCTTTACATTCAGTGTTTCGCCTTCTAACACTTATGGTTAAAGGAAAGCTCATTTTAATTTCTCTAGGTTGGATCAGTTAAATAAAGTTATTTTGACAAAACAACCCTGATAGACATAATGTTCGCTGTGAAGGATTGCTTACCTCAAATACATTTCAAGTTTCTACAAGTTGATTTTAATAGCGTACCACAACTAATGACAGCCTGGAAGGTAGGAAAAAACATTCTAAATTTTACTGCTAAAGTCACATATTTTGGGAAATGGTTGTCAGTAATGTAACGTGTATGTGGATTGTATATATTAGGCTCAAATATGCATGATCGCTGGTATGGTCCTTTAATGTGGAAGGTTTGATAATTAGGCTTCTAAATGATGATGGCTGGAAAACTGAGCGGGACATATGGGTTTCATTTGTCCTGCCAGTAGGGTTAGCCACACTTAGCTTAGCGCAAGCAGATACAACGGGGATAAGTGATCGATTAATCAATTATCTGCTCTGTATTTGGGAAGAGTAGGGTTCACAGACAGAATGTAGAAGATCTAGAGATTAAGACAGGAAATGATGTTTCCTGTTGACCATTCAGCAGGTTGATGCAGTCTGATGTCCATTGTTGGTGCTGAGGACAGATGAAGTTTACCATCGGCTCTGTGCCTCCGTAGGAATGCTCACCCAACTTTTTTACACACGTGTGGTGCTAAATATGAAGCAGTTTCTGAGATTTCCTGCTAACAAACAGAAATGTAGAAGCGGAGGTAAATAATAATACAATAATATACATAACAAACCGCGATCATCAGAGACTCCACATAGAAATGAAACTGATTTTTTTTGATTTTGCTGTTTGAGTGTGTTTTAGAGGAGCTTGTTGTCTCTGCAGCATGTCCACACCCACAGCCCTGCCATGTTTCCACAACGTGACACACACACCATTACCGGAGTCCTACACTGCCCCCGTGAGGGCACCGCTCGCAACTTCCTGTGGTCATGATGGTGATGCTGCATTTTATTGTGCTACGCTGCAAAATGTCATTTTAAAAAAAGCAAAAAGTCATTTTAAAAAGTCATCTTTTTTTAATTTTGCATCTCATTTACGCAGTGCAGTGGGATGATTTTGCCCTGTTTTAAACGACAGTTTCCCAGAATCCAAATACAAATGTTCTTGATTGTAGACGATTTTTTTTTTTTTTTTTTNTTTTTTTTTTTTTTTTAATAGTGTAGAATCTCAGCTCTGCCCCCGCCTAATCAGCCACACCAGGTGTAATCATCTGAACAACAGTTGCTGCCTCCAAGATCATGAGTTTTTAAAGACATCTGAATTAGCTAATCAGGTGTGGGGAGAGCAGGAAGCCAGAAATCAGCAACGTGAAACACTTTTGCACTGTGTGTATTGTGTGTGAGAAACCTCAGCTGTACCAAATGCTGTAGTGTGTGTGTTGTCTTTGTTCACCAGACAGCAAAAGGAAATATCCAATTCATTTTTAATATTCTATGCACCCCCCCCCCCCCACACACACACACACACACACATCATTGTACACTCTTAGTAGCTGAGTCGTGTTTTCAGATGCATCTTTCATCATTCACCTAAGGGTCTCAGCAGGATCTTTCATTAGATCCATCGTTCTCTGTCTCCACGGTGATTTGTCACCACGGATACGTTTTCCTTGGCAACAGCTGTCGGTGAGGCAGCCGGGGGTGACGCCTGTGAAAAGGTGTGACAGAGTGTGTATTTTTAGCTGCTGAGTTCCGATGCTTCAGAGGTTCATCTCTGAGACAGACAACTGAAATTAGTTTTATTTCATTTTTGCCGCTTTCGTAGATTGAGGGTTTTACAGATTGAGGATGTTTGGTGCATATTTTATCTTTAAATTTGATGATTTTCATTTTAACGAGTCAGTTCAGTTATAAAGGGGTGTGTGTGATATATTCTGAAAATAATAATGTGATATCTTAAAGTATTTTTGCGATAATCTTCAAGACAATATGAACAATGTAACACTGAAAAATGTTGTATTGGTGATTACAGAAGTACAAAATACTGCAAACGTAACAGCAGGAGTAAAAAAAATGAATAAGTGTAAAAGGAGACAGTTTATTTTATTATATTCAATTGTGTTTCATTTTATCCTGACTTTTTTATGTGCATGCATTGGTCTCAATGGTCTCTATAATTTTATTTTATTTTATTCTGTCCTGAATTTTATGTGCATGTATTGGTCTCAGTGGCCTCTGTGGTTTTATTTTATTTTATTTTATTCTGACATTTTATGTGCAATGTCTCCATGGTCTCCTTATTTTTGGTGTTTTTTGCGTTTTATGGGACTCTTTTTGTGTCAGTTGCTCTTGGACAGCACTTTAAGCTGCATTCATGTTGGAAAATTGTTATACAGATAACATATGATTGGATGACTGAATTTGATTGGTGTACTGTGTACACTACAGGCCAGAAGTTCAAGGCCACACCCAGATTTAAAAAAAAAAATCATCAATACACTGTTTGTTTTACAATTTAGTGCACAGGAAATGACAAAAATAGATAAAATAAATAACTAATTAGTTTTCAAGAAGAATTACTCACATCTAAGCACTCTGAAGTCATTTCAGGCTCAGACTTTGGTTTGGTCAAAGTAACCTCTGACCAATCAGAATTCTCTAAATCTTTTGCTTCTCTTTTGAATGGATGTAATTTTGGCATAATTTTGATGAATGTTTTGGATCGTTGTCCTGTTGAAGAATGAAATTTGGACCAATAATTTGTAAATCGGATGGAATCTCATGTCTTTGAAGGATGGAATGGTAATTCTCTTTCTTCATAATTCCTTTAACTTGGACCAACTCTCCAGATCTCTCTTCCCCAAAACCCCCCCACAGCATGACTGAACTCCCTGATGTTTTACATGCAGAGCAGCAGCATGAGCAGACTGTGTAGCACGTTAACCTTAAATGATGTGGGAGAAGGCAGACAGCAGCTATAGAAAAGAATGTTAAAACGCATCAGCAGAGTTGGAACACAACAGGAGTGCTGCACTAATACAGACTGATGCCTTCATGAAAAATTTCTGTAGCCAAATTTCTGTAGCCAAATTCTGCTTGAAAACTAATTAGTTACATTTATTTTGTATATTTTTGTCATTTCCTGTGCAATAAATTATCAAAGAAACAGTGTATTGATGATTTTTTTTTTTTAAATCTGAGAGTGGCCTCAACCTTCTGGCCTGTAGTGTGTATAAACTATATATGGGGCTGAGGTTTTAACTGTTAGGCAGGCAGGCTGGGGCCACCTAGTGGTTAAAGAGGGTAATTTCAGTACCAAAAGAAGAGCCTTGAGTTTAATAAAAAATCTAAATTAGATCCATCAGTAAATGTGAGCAGGAAGTAGCACCTGCTGCTTCCAAAGTTAAAAATCCTCCAAAGTTAAAAACTCAACGTGTCTCTTGTACAAAAATTAAGCAGTTTGTCTCTTTGTCCCCCTTCCTCCCTTCTCTCTCTCTCTCTCTCTCCCTCTCTTGCTCCCCCTCCCTCCCCAGCGGTCGTTGTTCCCGATGGAGTTGGAGAGAAGGCAGGGCTGGGCAATGAGCTGGGAAGCGAAGAGGATTTGCTGTATGAAGAGTTTCGTAGCTCTGGACATCGGTTCGGACACCCTGGAGGAGGAGGAGGAGAGCAGCTCGCCATCAACGAGGTAGGCAATACGGAGATTCAGCTTCCTGTGAAGACCTGTTGATGTTTGTGAAGGATGTAATGTGTTGTGGAACCAGAGCACTGCTTACCGACTGATTTCACCATCTTCATCACCTTCCCACTTCCTGGTTGTCAGGCAGAGTTTGTGACACATTCCTGAAAAACACAGCAAATAGAGAATTCAAGGCAAGGCAATTTTATTTATTTAGTATATTTCATTACGAGTAAACTCAATGCCCTTTACATTAAAGGACCATACCACCCATTTTGTAAGTTTGAGCCTAATATATTAAATTTTCATACATGTACCGTTACTGACAATCATTTCCCAAAGCACACTACTGGAACGGTGAATTAAAAATGTTTTTCCTACCTTCCAGACCTCCATTGGTTTCAGTTCATTCTGCTATTAAAATCAACTTGTTGATACTGTAAACGTTCTTGGGATAGGTAATCCATCATCACCAACAAGACGTGTATTCAGGTTTTTTTAGAAGTTATGTAATTTTAGTGTTTAAGCTCAATAAAAAGCGTGGAGTGAATGTATGCCTCCACCGGGGAATATAGTCCCAAAAGAAGACCTGTGTTTATGGAAAAATTTAAAGGACCGTGACTTCATAAGGCTGTGTAACTATTAGCAGGAGAAACATGGATTTTTAAGGTGGGTGTATCACTTGAATATTTGATTTTAAAAGATTAAGAGATTTTGCAAAATATCAGGAAAGCTGAAATACAGTTTTATCCTTTGGGAAATGATTGTCAGTAATGTAATGTATGAAAATTGCAGGCTCAAACAGGCAAAATGGCAGGTACGGTCCTTTAAAAAATGCATACAACAAGTAACAGGTATAGAAGAATATAATAAATGAAATAACAGGAAACGCAAAAACAGAACTCCCACCTACCAAAACACAGTAGCAAACTACACACTGAGTCCAAATACACACAGCCACAGACAGAAATAAACACATAACACACACAACACACACGTACACATGTGTGGTTGTTAATCAAAGGCCTGAGAAATCAGAACTTTTATTTTTAAATTGTGGACACAGCAGAGACAAATCTCAGGTCATCAGTTTGATCCAGACAGCAGGACAAAGGAAGGAAAAGCTGCTTCAGCAGATCTGAGAGATCTGATTGGACTGTAGACAGTGACGTAATACACTGGGGAGCCAAACCATGCAAGGACCATACCGGTGATTTTGCACATTTGAGCCTGATAAATACTACCTCCATACACATTAAGTTGCTGCCAACAAAACACAACAGAGGCTAAGCTAACACTTCGTACATCGCTGGCAGAGTCTTTGAACAAATATTTCCTTGTCAGATTGTTGTATCTTGAAGTCTCTTAAAACTTCTTTTTCTACTGTTTGGACTGGCATCATGTATTTAGACAGAGACATAAAGTCACCACTTCTCTAATTTCACTCCACTGTTAGCTTTTAATGTCACAGGAAGTAAACTAGCTAACACTCCAGCTACGCTTGACTGAGTCAGCATCACTTCCTGTTTGTTTTGCATCTCAAAGCAGCTGATTGGCTCTCCTCGTCATGTGACTTGAGGCTTTCTTGGCATTCACCTGGGTGTTTTTACTTTAGATGGAGAAACAAATTTGTTGTGTTTCCATCTTTGGCTGTTAGCCAGTTAGCTTGTAGCCGAACCATTTAGGAACTAATTGGTCGGGCACTGACACACGGGAGCATATCTATGTTCCCAGGCTCCCATGTTCCCCAGTTCAATATTCTGTTAACACACATGAAGTGTGTGTTAACCCTAGCCCATCCCATTATGTGTTCTACTGCCTGGGAACATGGAATGACCCCCTGACACACTACTTTAGGGCATGCTTGAGTTTCTTTTCATTTTGTATATTATAAAAATGCATCAACATATCATCATGTCTCAATATTGTGATATGGCAAATTTTTATCATGTGTAGCGTATCAGTAGTATGCTACAGATAATTAATTAAGGTAAAGCAATGGTATGCAAGGTTGCAATGTTAAGATCATAATTTCAATAAAGAAATATTAATTTTATTTAAAATGGACACCATCCACATTATGTGGAAAATTAAGTTGTTTAAACTTAATATTTTGATTATTTAATTAATATTCAGTCTCAGATCTTAAATTAATATTCAGGCTCAAATCTGAAAAGTAATGATTCTTTACTCATCCAGTGATTTCTTCTCCAAACTGAAACAGACAAACAAAGTACTATTGCACAGGTTAACATTTATTTATAGATGAGAAATAGAATAACATATAAATGAGGTAGGTATTATGTGAAGTATGAAAAACCAGGCTTGACAACAGAAAACTGGTGGATTTTCAAAATAAAATCCTAACCTAACGTTAACTTAGTCTAGCTTTACTTTACAGAGAGGTTAGCAAGAAAGATATGGAAATGGGAAAATAACGTAGTTAGGCTGCATCACTTTAACATCGGCAAAGACAAGATCTTATGTTGGGCTTAGTCACTCCAGTGATGTGGGAAAGTCGGATCACCAGTCTTCAGATGCATCCAGCATGGGTCACTTCTTAGCTGAAGTCACCATGTGGTGCGCACAGGCAGTCCTCAGGATACGGGTGTCGGATCCACAGTGAGCAGACCACGGGTCCAACAAACGAGTCTTCCTTTGGAGCAGGGTCAGTGCACCTCTCAACGAACAGCTGGAGCTGGGAGCTGGACTTCAGGTCGAACCGGATTGCAGTGCTGGAGTTTACCCAACGTGGTCAGCGGAGCCGATGGCACGTAGCAGAGCAGCTAACTTGGAGAACTAACCATAGCTAGAGCTGAATAGCTTGAATGAAACCACGTGGAGGTCGTGATAACATCTATCGCTGATTCAGGCACAAACTTCTCAGAACAGCTAATAAAATTACTTGAGATTACTTTAAAATAAAGAACCGCTAGACGTTGTTTTAGCAACGCGGTGAAGAAAGGAGAAGAGAAGAGAAGAGAAGAGGAGCTGGAACAAAGAGGTTCCGGGGCGAAAAGAGTCCAGGGAAAAAGAGAAGAGAGCAGAGAGTGTAAGAGCAGCAAAAGAGTGAGAGTAAGAACAATGGGCTGTATGGAGTTTTAAACAGAAAAGCCCTTCGCGCGTTGTGAGGAACACGCCCATGCTTTGTTCTCATAGGAGCTTTTCCCGATGATGTCATGAAGGCAGGCAGCAACCTGGATCAGCTTAATTTCTGTGATATTACAGAAACATAACCTATACTTATACTAAGTCCACTCATTTCCCATTGTCAAAGCATGATACATAGAAATTTCATGTAGTAAATTCACAGTATGACATGCTAGCACAAATAAAACCATGTTACACAAATAAATCATCTCTTTTGTTGTCTAATAGGAATTTATCACAAAATCTAAACATCTAAAACACTCTATTATTAAATCTGATGATCTTTGATTAACAAAATCTATTTCTGCATCAGTGCAAGTATTCTAAACATTACAGAGATAAAACAAAAGCTTAGATTGTTGTAGATTGTCAAAATAGATTTTGTGTGAACTTAAAGGATCATAAAATAACAATGTGATGTTTTGTGATTTAAGAAGTATGTTGGAGAAATGTAACACATAAAACTAAATAACTAAATAAACACAAATACAAGTACAACAAAAGCATGTAGTATTGAAAATGAATTTCAATATCTGAACATAGTTTTAAGGTACTCGAGAGAGAGAGAGAGAGAGAGATGGCAACTCATTTAATGACTCTAAACATTATTGTAACTTCAGATTTCTTCTTGTTTTCTAAATAGATTCTGAATTAAGAGTCTTATTTGACGTTGCAGTGAAATGTCCTTAATTCTGTGAGGACCTCTGCTCAGACGGTTTGGAGTCACTTTGATGGAGGAGACTGAGATGATCACATGAGTGGCCATTTGTGTTCTTGTCTTTTTGGAGGTTTAGGGATCAATGTTTCGCCAAGTCTCTCTGAGGTGATAACGTCTGGTTACCATGGCGTCCAGGACTTTAGAGAAATTTAGAAATTCTGTTTCGTTGTCTTACAGGACCTGTTCTGCAGGCTTTACGACTAAACGGGGAGAGGGTCACAGCAGGAAGTCTTGAAGGGTTCCTGGGTGCTCATCCATATGTTAAAGTGAATGTTATCTTTCACATGGTTCTTGATGTGTGTGTGTGTGTGTGTGTGAACTGCAGGAAGAATGGGGGCAGGATGTATATTGCGTCTGTGACGGGAAGGTGACGCCTGCGTGGCTTCAGCAGGATTCCATGACGAAGCTGTCTGTAAAAACTGGTTATTTCATACCAGAAAAATATAATCATAGATTTATCAAACTGCAGTTTGTTGTTCCAGTAATGCTACACATATAAAACAATTATAATGGTGGCATATGAACAATATGATAGTGATACAGCACTAATTTAACCACTAATGAGTAGCTGAGACGATGCTGATTCAGCAGCATTTAAACAGTCTGACATATGATAATGATAATGAACTTTATTTATATAGCACTTCTCAAAACATAAGTTACAAAGTGCTTCACAAAGAGCTAAAAATAAATATTAATTAATCGCCATGATCACACCAAAACGTGTAAACTGAGCAGGAATCCAGACACACAAAGTGCTTTACAGAAAGTCATCAAGACTAGAGGCGTCATGATAATCAACAGCACATGTAGTCCAAAACAATTAAAATAAAATAGAATAAATAATATAAAAGCAAGCAAAGCTGTTAAAAAATGACCAATGTACACATAAAAGACAAAGAACTGTAGTTAAACATCAGCTCTGCACACCAATACAGAGATCCATCTGGATTTCACTTATGGAAACCAATCAAGATTACATAAAAGCCTGTTTATATAAATATGTTTTTACCAATTTCTCAAAATGCTGCACTGACTCGACTGAGCGGATATTAAGGGGAAACTGGTTCCACAGTGTTGGAGCAACGACACTAAATGCACGATCACCCTTTGTTTTGAACCTAGACCGAGGGACATGTAATAGTTTTTGGTCAGCAGATCTAAGTGGTCTTGGTCCAATATATGGCATTAGAAGTGCAGAGATATAGGAGGGAGCCAGACCATGAGTGGCTTTAAATGTGATTAGAAGAATTGTAAACTGAATTCGGAAATGAACTGGAAGCCAGTGTAAGGAAGCCAGGACAGGGTGATACGCTCTCTACGTTTAGTACGAGTCAGAAGTCTAGCTGCTGCATTCTNGAAGCCAGTGTAAGGAAGCCAGGACAGGGTGATACGCTCTCTACGTTTAGTACGAGTCAGAAGTCTAGCTGCTGCATTCTGAACCATCTGAAGATGAGAAGTTGCAGAAGCAGTGAGACATGAGAAAAGGGAGTTACAACAGTCAAGACGAGAAGAGATGAAGGCATGAATAATTTGTGAGATGACATTTTTAGGGAGATAAGAACTCATTTTAGCTATATTCCTGAGTTGTAAAAAGCAGGATTGAACAAGTTTAGTTACATGCTGATCAAAGTTGAGGTTTGAGTCGAAAATTACACCAAGACTTCTAGCAGTATGACTAATATTTACTGACAGTGGCCCCAGGATGGATTCAGGAGTGTTAGAGATATGTTCAGGGCCAAAACCTAGGACCTCTGTTTTTCCAGGATTTAACTGACGGTAATTTGAAGACATCCAGCTGTTAATAGCCAAAAGGCAACAGTGCAGAGTGTCCAGATTAGCAAAACTGTCAGGTTTAAAAGACATATACAACTGTGTGTCATCTGCATAACAATGATAAGAAATTAAGTTAAACTGACGAATATGGCCAAGAGGGAGCATATACAGGTTGAATAAAACAGGGCCAAGCACTGACCCTTGAGGAACCCCACACAACATATGAGCGAAGGATGAAACAAGATCTCCAAGAGCTACCCTGAATGCTCACTCAGATAAATATGAGGCAAACCATTTCAGAGCAGTACCATTTATGCCAACCCAGCACATAAGCCTGTCTAGTAGAATAGTATGATCTACGGTATCAAAGGCAGCAGTCAGATCAAGCAAAACCATGATTGTATAATTACCAGAGTCAGCATTCATAAGGATGTCATTAGTCATCTTCAGGAGGGCCATCTCTGTACTATGTCTGACGAAAACCAGACTGAAACATATCGAAAATATCACATCCCTCCACTATGTCCAGCAAGTATTTTTTCTAAAATTTTTTGACACAAATGGTAATTTAGAAATTGGCCTGTAATTTTGAGGAAGACTTGGGTCAAGGCCAGGTTTCTTCAGGAGAGGCTGGATTGAAGCCTGTTTGAAACAGTTAGGAACAATGCCAGATGAAAGTGATGAGTTCACAATTTTTAGAAGACAAGGTGCACTAACATGTAAAACCTCTGAAAAATTTGGAGGGTAAAATGTCAAGCTAACAGGAGGACAGGCGCATATGGGAGACAACAGAATACAAATCCTCAAGAGAAATAGTTGTAAATTCATTTAAATGAATATCTTGAACAGTTCCAGAGAAAGATCCAGAAAAGTATTGTTTCCTGTCATCATTTCTTTCTCTTTAGGCCAGTTTATTATTAGAAGAAGACTTCATTTTTTGGCCTTGTTGGAGGTATGATGATGAGTGAGCTTGTAGCTTGAGAGCATCGTGTCCAGATGTAAAGCAGTTTGAATTATTCACTCAGACTCATTCGTGTGTGAGTTTCACGCTGTCCTGGTTCCTGTTGAAGGGAATCTGGCGTGGACGTGTGGCGAGGGTTCCACCTGCACATCCAGGTCAGTTCCACGGAGAAGTGGACGGGAACGGCTGGGTGATTTTACCAGGTCAGCTGCTCCGCGCCGAGTGGGCGATAATAAGAGTAAGGATATCACGCTAATGCTGGGTGAGAGCTTTATTTTGCGCCTGAGTTTGAAAAGAAGCTCTCACACACACGCGTAAAATATAAACACACACCTCACTGAGAAAGAATGGCTGCAGGTGCTCACATGTGCGCACTCACAACCATAATTTCCCTTGAGATTAGTCCATTATTCTGCATGGCCTCCACCCTCCCTCCCCCTCCCCCTGTTTGTCTCATCCCATACACCACCCCATCCTTCTTGAGGTTGCTATGGTATCCAGGATACGCTGACACACTCTGCGTCCTGACTGGCTGTTGGCTGCGTAAGGGTGGGCACAAAACAAAAGGAAGGGATGGCAGGAAAAAAAAAGAAAGAGGGCGATCCTGCTGGTTGGATGGATGGCTGAGGCAGCGTGGATCCAGACACAGCACCCATTTTAGGACAGCCAGGAGAGAGATGGAGGGAGAGAAGAGAGAGAAGACACGGGCTACGAAAGAATGAAAAAGAAGAACGAGCCGGGAAATAACGGGACAGAGGGATAAAAAGGAAGAGGAAGAAAAAAGAGGAGGAGGCATGAGCATGAAGGATAAAACAGGAGCGACGCAGCATCCTGTCCTCCGCCTTTCATCCTGACAGAGAGAGAGAGAGAGAGAGAGAGAGAGAGAGAGAGAGAGAGCAACAAAAGAGCAAAAGAAAGACTTGGACGTACGAGCTGGAAGATAGAAAGAAGACACAGGGGGAGGTGCCTGTTTGTCAAAAAGGAGAAAAGGAGCACAGGAGGAGGGAGTGAGGCACATAACACACAAATACCAACGCGCAAGAACACGCACACGCAGATTCGCACACGCAGATTCACACACAAAACAGGCCTCCAGCCTCCGCGGGCAGGCCGGGGCAACGCTGGGGGGCTGCAAAGTGGCAGGAGAAGGACCGGAGGCGGCCGCCGGAGCCGAGCGGAGGAGGAGAGGCGCGTTAGAGGACAGCGACAGCCAAGGAGGTGGAGGACGGGGAGACGCGGTGTGGTGTGGAGGCTTGGCACTGAGGGAACGGAGGTGGGGGAGGGGCGGCGGCGCTGAGGAGGAGGAAGAGGAGGAAACGACGGGACTGATGGCTCGCGGCAGCGGCTCGGGGAGGTGGAGCAGGCAGAGGATGGGGTTCCTCAGCACCCTGCTGCGCTGCAACCTGCCCCCGGAAACACAGAAGGTGGTGGTCTTCCTCATCATGATGCTGCTCATCATCATCAACGTGGTGCTCATGTTCCTGCTGGCCTTCCAGTAGAGCGAGCACACACGCACGCACTCACGCACGCACTCACGCATGCACGCACACACACACACATGCGCAGCATCACTCAGGAATTCACATGCGCACGCAGTAACGCTCAGGCACTCACCACACACACACACAAACACACACACACACACACACACACACACACACACACACACACACACACACACACGCAGGCTTCTAGAAAGAGTTAGAGAGCGGAAAGACTGACACGGAGACAAACAGAGGAAGAGGAGGATCGTCCTGGTGGACGCTTCTGGTGCTGATGGGAATCCAACATGCCAAGACACAAACACAGGTACACACCTGCAGGAGAGAGAGGGGTCGTGAATGATATGACGCGTTTGTGTACACGTGTGTAGACGTGGAAACATCTGAGAATTTGTTGTATAGAAACATTACAGGCCATGAGAGTATTTTAGAGTCCTGAGATGTAGAAGTGTTTAAAGGACCATACCATCCATTTTGCATATTTGAGCCTAATATATTCAATTTTCATACATGTTATGTTACTGACAATCATTTCCCAAATGATAAAACCGTATTTCAGCTTTCCTGATATGTTTCAAAATCTCTTAATCTTTCAAAATCAAATATTCAAGTGATACACCCACCTTAAAAATCCATGTGTCTCCTGCTAATAGTTACACAGCCTTATGAAGTCACGGTCCTTTAAATTTGTCCATAAACTCAGGTCTTCTTTTGGGACTATATTCCCTGGTGGAGACATAGATTCACTCCACACTTTTTATTACATTTAAAAGCTAAAATGACGAAACTTGAAAAAAAAAACCCCTGCTTGTTCATGATGATGGATTACCTATCCCAAGAACATTTCAAGTATCAACAAGTTGATTTTAATAGCGTACCAGAATGAACTGAAAGCAATGGAGGTCTGGAAGGTAGGAAAAGCATTTTTAATTCACCTTTCCAGTAGTATGCTTTGGGAAATGATTGTCAGTAACGTTACATGTATGAAAACTGAATATATTAGGCTCAAATATGCAAAATGGGTGGTATGGTCCTTTAAGCCCAGGGTTCATCTGTCAGATTTCTGATCCAATTTTTTTTCAGTTTTCAGATAAAATAAACTCTGTGGTTAACATGAGCTACAGCATTAATGAGACATGCTAATGGTTATGCTCTGTGGTCTTTGAAAAATCATTTTTAACAATTTTTTTGTCAAACAAGTTAAAAATGTTGCTTATTTCATGGATTGGAGAGTATGGCCAGTGGGACTCTGCCATATTATATTGTTCATGAAAATACTGGTATAATTTTTATATTATAAAATTTGTCATTGATCATGTCTGAAAGTAGCGGCTGAGTGTCTGATGATGAATGGTTCGGCTACAAGCTAACTGGCTAACAGCAAAGACAGAAACACAACAAATCTCCACCTGAAGCAGAAACACCTGAATACCAACAAAGTCACAAGTCATGTGAGGAGGAGAGCCAATCAGATGATTTGAGACTCAAACCAAACAGGAAGTGATGCCGACTCAGTTAAACAGCTGGAGTGTTAGCTCGCTGTACTTCCTGCGACAGAAAAAGCTAACGGTGGAGGAAATTAGCAAAGCAGTAACTTTTGGCCCAGCTGCTCTGCTCATTTCAGTTGACTTCTTGGCCTGAATCACCCTGCTTCACTACGCGGGATTCTCCATGTTTTAGCATCGTAAACTTCATTGCAGTCGCAGCCTCACGAAGTGGGTACTGTATCAGCAGTTAATTTGAAGATCCATACCAGTGGGTTTGCATGTTTGAGCTCAGCAACCTGCAGACGTGGCAATACTGCCAACCATTTTCCTGTTATTTTATCAAATCCACTAATCTTTCAAAATAAATCTTCAGGGAATACACCCACCTTAAAATTAAATGTTTTGCATGCTAACACATGGACAATTGTAGAACAAAACACTCATTTTTTTTTCTGGGGCTATATTCTCTGGCGGAGACATACATTTTCGTCTGTGTAGCTCCATGTTGGATCAATTAAATTAAGACAGTCCCTGGGTTACGAATGTCCGACCTACAAACATCTGTACTTACGAACCAACCACTGTAAAGCCTATTAAATTAAAAATTTGATTTACATACAGTGGTTCGTAATAACAAACGGCACACTACTTTGCGACGCACATCAAAATATTGCACATCGTCAGCAGTTTGTCCACTTGGTGAAGAATGACGCCATCTTCTTATGCATAGAAAGGTAAAATATATACGATACTGATGCTAGATACTGTATGAACCGTACGTCACTGTTCCAACTTACTTACAAATACGACTTAAAGACAGCCGTAAGAACGGAACCCGTTCGTAACCCGGGGACCGTCCGTAATTTTGACAGAAATTTAATAGACATAGTGTTCACTGTGAGGATTACTTATTTCAAAAGCGTGTTCCAAGTCTCTACAAGTTGATTTTTATAGTGTATTAGAATGAACTGAAGCCAGTTTTGGAAGGTAGGAAGAACATTTCTAATATTCACCACTCCAACAGTATGTTTTGGAAAATGGTTGTCAGTAACATAACGTTTGTGCAGGTTGTTGTTTGGGCTCAAACATGCAAAATCACTGGTGTGGTCCTTTAAGACAACACCGGACTTCATAGCGTCATCATCAGTAAAAGTAACAGTTTTGCAGTGTTCTTTAATTCTGCAATCTTCAATATCGTTATTTCAAAAATGGCGTCAGATCTCGTGATGCTGGTTTAAAGCTACATCGTGCAGTACGAACGGCCGGTTTGAAACCAGACGTTGACTCAGCTGCCACGTCAGTCCCACGGTAGTTTGAAGCCTTGGTTGTGAGATGTAGTTCAAATCGTGAGGGCAGTAATGTCAGCTTTTGTCACATCAGCAGTGCAGCGACAAGCAGAAAAAATTACTTTATGAGGACGGACTGATGGAGAATGGCGGGATTCATTTCATGGCCTCACTACTGCCTCCATTTTTGCCGCTGCTGCTTTGTTTTGCCTTTGTAACATCAGTAAAACATGCATGTCTCCTTGATTGGTGCCATTTTTATTTTCTCTCCTCAAGTGAAAGCAGAAGTAGTTTCTAAAGGACGATACTGGTGATTTTGCATGTCTAAGACATATATAGAACCACATACATGTTGCACACAAACTGTATTTTACTTTTTTTGTTATTTTTCTACATCCCCTAATCTTTCAAAATCAGGTTTTCAGTCAATACACACACCTTAAAATTCAATGTTTCACCTTTTAACATGCATGATTTACTTATGCATGATTGTAGAAGGCACAGTCATTTTTTTATTTCTCTGTAAAAGCCGTCTTCTCCTGGGACTGTATTTCCTGGCGGAGACATATCGTCTTCCGTGCAGCTCCATGTTGGACTGGTTAAATAAAGTTACTTTGACAAAAAAAATAGACATAGTGCTCTCTGTGATGGATACTTAGCTCAGACGCATTTCAAGTCTGTATAAGTTGATTTTTATATCATACTGGAATGAACTGAACCCAATAGCAGTCTGGAAGGTATAGGAAAAACAATTCTAAAATGTACTATTCCAGTTGTATATTTTGGGAAATGTTGTTGGTATCGTTATGTGTGCAGGTTGTATATATTGGGCTCAAACATGCATTATCACCAGTATTGTTCTTTAAAGGACCACAGTATCGAAATGATTGTCAGTACTGACAATCATTTCCCAAAGCATACTACTGGAACGGTGAATTAAAAGTGTTTTTCCTACCTTCCAGACCTCCATTGGTTTCAGTTCATTCTGCTATTAAAATCAACTTGTTGATACTGTAAACGTTCTTGGGATAGGTAATCCATCATCACCAACAAGACGTGTATTCAGGTTTTTTTAGAAGTTATGTAATTTTAGTGTTTAAGCTCAATAAAAAGCGTGGAGTGAATGTATGCCTCCACCGGGGAATATAGTCCCAAAAGAAGACCTGTGTTTATGGAAAAATTTAAAGGACCGTGACTTCATAAGGCTGTGTAACTATTAGCAGGAGAAACATGGATTTTTAAGGTGGGTGTATCACTTGAATATTTGATTTTGAAAAATTAAGAGATTTTGCAAAATATCAGGAAAGCTGAAATACGGTTTTATCCTTTGGGAAATGATTGTCAGTAACGTAACATGTATGAAAATTGAATATATTAGGCTCAAACATGCAAAATGGACGGTATGGTCCTTTAAAGTGTTCATGTGCAGAGCAGGGACAGCTAATATTGATGTATATTCAGGCTCTATGCTGCCCCCTGTTGGAGACATTATTTAATCCTGATTGATATGTAGAACACAAGCACGTATGTGAGCAGCACCGCTCATGTAGAAAATGTTGGTGGATGCGTATGCTAAGCTAACATCAAGTATAGATGTGGCCTGTTTCGTACAACAGCATATGTAAATTCATCATCACATGATTTTGTTTGTCATAGAGGTGATTTTCAGCTTAAATGTCAAATTAATTGGAAATCTGTTTAGGAAAGCTGTGAAGGAGAGAACTTAAAGAAAGATGTGATGTGTCTGAGTTTCAGGTGAGGTCACGCTCTCTGTCTGACCCCACGGAAGTTTGTTGGGCTGTTCAGGTTCCTGATTTATATTTAACAAACAGAATGACATGATTAATTTCTCTACTTATCTGACCTGATCATTTCTCGGTCAACGAATTTGTACTTTAAAATTTGGTGCTTTGCTAGTTGGTTGATTTGTTTGTTTGGTTAAACTGACTTGACTCGTTCCACACGCCGCTTTTCAGAGATCAGACCTGAACGCATGATAGCTCACCTGTCAAACCACAGTCCACCTGGAAATGAATCCGATTTTTGGTTTTTACACCTCTCATTAAAATTTGGTCTGATCACATATATAATCTAGATAAGGAAAATGCTTAGTTGAAACAAGTTGTGTATGTGTGCAGAATGCATTATAATCTGACTGTAATCTGCCTGGCGACCCAGCTACTGAGATCCAATCACAACGCTTCCTTTCTGTTGTTCTTTGTAAACCGTTTATAACTCTCATTGTTTGTGTGTAGGTGTTTGTGTGTTTATTTGTCTTTACTTGTGTTTCAATCATGGTGATCTTTGACTTTTATGACAGACAAGGATTATTAGTCACAAATCAAACATTGTAATCCAGTCCTTCAAAGAGGGGAGGTGTTGGGACACACACACACACACACACATATACATATTACATACTTATATATATAATGGTGTGTGCCAATCATGACTCACACTAAGACGAAATATACATACAAACACTAAAAAATAGAATCTGAATAACGAGAAAACGTGTGTAAATGTGCGATTGGGATCAGAATGGAGTCTAATTTGCAGACCTCACACACACTGTGATTGGACCTCAATCACACACATTTATCATATCATACTTAGTAAAATGCGTGAACCGTGTCTGAGATCATGTTTGATCTCAGATGTTGATTTTATTGAAGGCAGAGGCTGATAATCATGATCAAAACTGATCATGATTATCAGCCAATCAGGTGCGTCGTGTGTTATACTTGTGCCTCAGGCTCCATTTACACCTTAACGTGCAAGCTGCATCCACAGAATTTATCTGGAGCATAAAGAACAATGCATTTTAATGCAAGGTGTAAAAGTGTGCAGAATGTGTCGTGGTCTGAATGTAATCCGCCTAACGACCGCCGACTGACATCCAATCACAGCGCAGCCAGAATCCAGAGATTGCATTTTAATGTGAGGTGTTTGTGGGTTTTATTAAATCCGAAGCTTTTATTTTTTCCGTTCAAATTTTATGCTATTCCTGTACATGTTTCAAGAAACTGTTTAAATAATGAAGAATCTATCATTTGTGTTTGTTAACTGATCATAAATGACATCATTATTATTATTATTTTTTGATTATGTGCTGTAATTTTAATTACAGACCATATCAGGTTTTCAGTTTCAACACCAATGACATAGAATTAAAATGTCCAATAAGCCACGTTTGGTATCTGCTGCTATACAATTAGTCTTTGTTCTTTGACTTCTTTATAAGGTCTCTCTCTCTCTCTCTCTCTCTCTCTCTCTCCCTCCCTCCCTCACACACACACACACACACACTGCTTGGGAAGAGGTCTTCTCTGCTTGTCCTCCTGCCTGTCTCACATGCTTCATGTCTCCATCTCACTCTAACTCACATCCGTGTCTCTCTCTCTCTCTCTCTCTCTCTCTCTCTTTCTTTACAGGTGTATTCCTCTTTTTTAACTGCAAAGATATTATTTGATGCAATAATGTGTGTCAGTGTTTTAAGCTGGAAAGAGTTAAATCTAAACGAGCTCTGAAATTTTCATACGCACCACAAGGTACAGTCTTTTTCTTAATTGCCTCTCCTGAGGTTTCCTCCATTTTTCCTTATATAATGAGGTTGTTGTTTTTTTAAGGAAGTTTTTCCTTGTCTTCATATAGAGAGCTTAGACTGGGTCAGAGCTGCTGATGTGTGGAGCTATAAAGCCTTTTGAGACACCGAATGTAATAATGGCTACAAATAAACTTGACTTTAATTTGTGTGCGTGTGTGTGTGTGTGTGTGTCTGAGTGTGTGTGTGTGTGTGCGCGCGTGCTTGCATGTGTGCGTATTCTTAAGTCCATGAATGTGGGTCATTCTTTTATTTTACAGGCTTATTTGCTTCCTCAACTTTTTAAAATTAGATGGAGCTGTTGCCATGGCGACAGACTCTGACGTCCTCATGCCCATTTTGACATGGTTTACAGTTTATCTTAGCGTACTACGGTAGCATTTAAAAAGTGCATTGTAGCATCATGTGAGGTTATGGGATTCAGAGAGGAGGACAGCAGAGAGGCAAAATGGTGTGGATGTGTTGCCTAGCAACAGCCACATCCTCTGTTTCCTTCATTGCCATGATGGATCGATGGCAGTAAGACCCAGATTAGAGAGAGGAAAATCACATGGTAACAGAAGACAGAGAGACGGACAGACAGAGAGAGAGAGAGACAAACACAGAGACAGACATGCAGACAAACAGAGGCACAGACAAAGAGACAGAGTCAGACAGAGACAGAGAGACACTCAGAGAGAGACAGATAAAGACACAGACACTCAAAGAGAGACACAGAGACAGAGAGACACTCAGAGTGACAGAGAGAGAGAGAGAGACAGACAGACAGACAGACAGACAGACAAAGAGAGACAGACAGACAAAGAGACAGAGAGACACTCAGAGAAAGATTGACAAAGAGACAGATACTCAGAGAGACAGAGACACTCAGAGAGACAGACACAGAGAGAGAGAGAGAGAGAGAGACAGACAGACAGAGAGAGAAAGAGACAGAGACAACAGATACACAGACAAATAGACAGACGGAGACAGAGACACTCAGAGAGAGAGAGAGAGAGAGAGACAGAGAGCAACAGACAGACAGACAGACAAAGAGAGAGACAGACAGACAGTCTGGCTGTTGTCCTCCAGCAGGATCAGTGTTTCCTCTGCAGGATGAGCTGTAGCAGAGGGCCTCTTTTTTTTTTTTTTTTATTTAGCTGTGTGTACCAGTCAGCGTGAAATATGACCACTGCAGTGTCTTCATCAATAACACAGTAACACCCTCTCTGTCTCCTCTGCTCGTCCTCCTGCCTGTCTCACATCCTCCATCCGTCTCTCTCTCTCTCTCTGCTTGTTAGTGTGGAGCAGCTAAACGACGGTCTTGTTATCTGCGAACTCAGCCGCAGATGGACATCATGTTTTTGCGCTAACAGGAAGTGACATCACTCTGCTCTACGTGCAGAAATTTGATCGTGTGACTGACCCTAATATCTAATTTAATTTTAATACAATTTCCTTTGTGTTTTTATTTATAGATATTATTTTTCCCTCCTTCTCATGATAACTGTTTTTCATTTTGTAATTTTTATATACAAACAGTTACGTCAGTCCCTCCCCAATCCAGTTAAAGGTCACCTGGATAATAATGTGACAGAAATAATGTGACCTCATATATATTTTCATGTTGTATTTATTATATTATTGGCTATGTATTTCTGCAAAAGCACATTTAGGGACTAGCTTTGCAAATTAGCCTCGGCTACAAAGGCTACGATATGTGGCATTTGTCTAATCTGTGAATATTCTATGTTCAAGTCCCTGCACAATAAATATAAATAAATAATAAAATTAAATATCTTACAGCAAATCAAAGTAAAATATAGATTTATATTTATATTTATATTTTTAGAAAAAAACACAATATAAATATTTTAGTGGAATCTAATGTAACAAAGTAGCCGTGACTCAGTTCAGGTGAATTTAAGGCTCTTAGGATGATTTCATGTGGTTCAGTCAGACTCAGGTTGATTTCTCTGTAGTTTGATTCAGACCAGAGCAAACGATCCACAGGTACGAAAACGACCTGAAACCCTTCACAAATATTATCAATGACGCTGAAGAGTCCTCATGAAACGACATACCCTTCCAATAGCAAATGAACATAAGTGTGTAATTTTCCAAAAAGAAAATCTCCCTGAATAGGACTTTTAATTTTGATTGCGCTCTAAAAAGTGTGCACAAAGCATTTCCTGTTTCCTGTCTGTTTCCCGTGGAAAAAGCCAGCGCTCTGTTTGTTAAATAAAAGTGATTGTTGCGTGGAAAGTGACCGTCTGCCTCCTGTGGTTTGTTTCCTGCAGCTGATCAGCGATGGCAGCGTGGTGTACGCGGAGGCCCTCTGGGACCACGTCACCATGGACGACCAGGAGCTGGGCTTTAAGGCCGGTGATGTCATCGAAGTAGTGGACGCCACCAACAAAGAGTGGTGGTGGGGTCGCATCATGGACAGCGAGGGCTGGTTCCCTGCCAGCTTCGTACGGGTGAGGAAATCTGGATTTGGCTCAGAATTAGCCAAAAAATTAAAATAATCGGTTTTTACGTTAACTCTGTGAAGCCTGACCCATGAAGTAATTATCAGAAAATTATTATTGTATATTTTTTCCAATTCATTTCTTTATTGAGGCTTTCAACAAACTCCAAAAAGAAATTCTGAAAAAAAAATTGCATATATGATTTTTTTTTTTTTTTTTTATCACATTTCACGGCATTTATTTAACTCAGCAGGATTTTTTAATAAACCAAAATATACATTTTTTTCATGTATTTTCTTCTTAATAGTAAGTGCAATATTTAAACTTGAACTTTTTTTTTTTTTTTTTAGATTCAATATGATAGGTGTTTTAGTCAATAACTGATCATGTTGATGATGTAGAGGTCTCAGAAAATCATATATCAAATGTGACACAAATGGCGTTATAGAGCTAAAGAGGAAAATTAATTGCCATCCTGGCAATTTTGCATGTTTGAGCCCAATAAACATTACTGACAGCCATTTCCCAAAATATACTCCTGGAGTGGTAAATATTAGAATTGTTTTTCCTACCTTTTAGACTGCCATTGGTTTCAGTTCATTCCAGTATGCTTTAAAATTCAACCTTTTAGAGACGTGAAATGTGCTTAAGATAAATAATCCATCATGCTTAACACTACGTCTAATGCATTTCTTGTTGAGCTAACTTTATTTAACTGGTCCAACATGGAGCTCCATGAAGACATTGTATGTCTCCGCCAGGAAATATAGTCCCAGGAGAAGACGGCTTTACCAAGAAATTAAAATGACTGTCCCTTTTACATTCAGACGTACATGCGCAAAACACTGAATTTTAAGGTGGGGGAACATTTGATTTTAAAAGAATAGGGGATTTGAAAAATTAACAAGAAAAATATGTAGGTGTTATGTTTTGGAAAATGGTTGTCAGTAATGTACCGTGTATACAGACGGTATTTTTGGGGCTTAAACATGCAAAATCTCCAGTATTCTCCTTTAAGAAAAAAATCTCTTTGGAGAAAAGCTGTGAGGGAATGAGTTTTTCAAACTGTTCCTGCACTTTGTTTCCCCTTAATATTTGACGTCTCCTCTATCTTGGTGGTGTCTCAGTTGCGCGTGAACCAGGATGAGCCCATGGAGGAGTATCTGGCCCAGCTGGAGGAGGCGCAGGCCGGGGAGGAGGAGCGCTCGGGCCTGGGGCTGCTGTTAGGACCCGGTTTACCCTGCAAAGAGCAGATGAGGACCAACGTCATCAACGAGATCATGAGCACAGAGAGAGATTACATCAAGCACCTGAAGGACATCTGCGAGGTCCGAGGCTAAATAAACTGTAACTCCCTGCTTCATAAACATAAACAACTCATACTGTAGGTAACCGTAGCAACAGCACTTCATGCTATGTTATGAGTTTAGCATCACAGGTGAAACTAGCCAAAGCCGACAGTAAACACAGCTGTTAAAAACAACACTGAAAATGCACGTAAGCGTAGTAACATGACGTAAAAATACGAGACAGAAGAAAATCTTGACACAGATCTCAGGATCCTCTTTCTTTTTACTCCAGGGTTACATCAAACAGTGCCGCAAGAGGACAGACATGTTCACAGAAGAGCAACTCCGAACCATCTTTGGCAACATCGAGGAGATCTACCGATTCCAGAGGAAGTTCCTGAAAGGCCTGGAGAAGAAGTTTAACAAGGAGGAGCCACATCTCAGTGAGATTGGCTGCTGCTTCCTGGAACACGTAAGCAGAAATAGTAAAGATGTTTTACATGAGAAGGTGTGGGACATCCAGGTCCAGCATCAGGTTTTCAGGATGAAGCTACATTTCGTCCATTTTCTTCTTTCATTTGACATCGTTTGGTTGTTGTGCGCATTTTCCTCTGAAATATTGTCTAAAACCCTCAAGTTAATATTGACGTCATTTGTGGCTTCTTGTGAACATTTTTACGGTTATCTTGCCATAATATGAGGTCACACATTTTGACTCTTTGGGTGTTTTCAGACCTGATAGATCGTTTGCTCTGGTCTGAATCAGGGACTTAATAGTTGGAATTCTTCTTTTACTGCTTGGTTTTCTTCAGTTTTACACAGGAAATCATCCAATCAAACCAAAATACATTATATCAGCAAAAGTCACATGACAACACTCTCTCTGCTCATTGGTCAGAAATGTCTGGGGGTGGAG